>VOPJ01001213.1:0-54934 GCA_014673585.1 Semibalanus balanoides
ACTGTAGCGGTATATTAACTGGAGTGTTAATACACTCCCAAAGTGATTATACACTACTAAGCCTCAGGTAAATAATCCTGCATTGAACTCGTGAAAAATATGTACTTGTGCTCTAAACAGTCAGTCTTCGGCCATGCACCAAATCGATTTATGCACTCGTGGCATTAAAGATGCAGTTTATAAACACGCCTTCGGCTCGTTCATAAACTGAATAATTAATGCCACTCATGCACAAAACTATATTATGCAATAACGAATTTAACTCAAAGGCATAAGTTAACCAGAATTGTGAGGGGTGGTGGTGCTGAGTTGGGATAAATCGCTAAAATTACCATAGCAATTCGCAAAATACAGTCTTCTCCCTGAATTTGACCCATTTTCTCCTGCAAATTGGAAAGCGGAAGCCTCCCTTCCCTGACCCACTCACTTCACCACACTCATACATCCCTGATAAAACTTGCCCTAACAACTATTAACTGACGGATCTTCATTTAATAATTTGGGACGGCAATTCGGTGGAATGTCATTATCGATACCCGTAATTAATTGTGCCGGCTGTTCGGTCGGCTGTTAATGGGGCCAAGCACGTGCGTTACTGAGATGTCAGCCTCCACCGTGCCAACCATCGGAGGCTGCGCCACGTGCCAAGATCGGTCGGGCCCACCGACGCTGTTCGGTACGAAAAGATAGGACGAACACGGAAATATATGGAGGCAGACGAGAGGAGGAGAATATCGCTTTGCTCAACAGAAGTTCCACCAATGATGCTTGCAATCTTTCTTTCACCTTTTGTTCATATAGTTAGTGTTATCAACGTCTTGGGTGTACCATAAACGTAACGAACATTCGATCCAGCATTTGTGCCAGCGCAAAGCGTGCGACATTCGTTTCACACGTCCGTTTGACACGTTTGTTTGACACGTTCGTTTGACACGTTCGTTTGACACGTTCGTTTGACACGTTCGTTTGACACGTTCGTTTGACACGTTCGTTTGACACGTTCGTTTAATGCGTTCTTTTGACACGTTCTTTTTACACGTTCTTTTGACACGTTCTTTTGACACGTTATTTTGACACGTTCGTTTGACACGTTTGTTTGACACGTTGTATTTCGATCTGACATGGCTGGTCGCTTTGTTTTCAGGAAAAGCTGGTGGAGAGGTTGGATCGAAAATCGAGCGGCTCACTGAGGCTCAATAAACCGAGACACGAACTGCCATCGGAGCCGCGGAACATCGGGGTGGAGCAGCAGGTCAGTGTTACAGAGTCAGACAGGAGTAGACGGGGTCAGACGGGAGTCAGACGGGGTCAGGCTGGGGTCAGACGGGGCAAAACTGTGTCAGACGTGGTCAGGCGGTGTTATACTGGGTCAGACGGGGGGCAGACGGGGTCAGACGGGGTCAGACGGGGTCAGACGGGGTCAGACGGGGTCAGACGGGGTCAGACGGGGTCAGACGGGGTTCAGACGGGGTCAGACGGGGCAAAACTGGGTCAGAGGGGTCAGACAGGGTCAGACGGGGGTCCAGACCTGGGTCAGACGAGGTCAGAACGGGGCAAAATGTGTCAGACGTGGTCAGTGCGGTGTCAGACGGGGTCATACGGGGCAAGAACTGTGTCAGACGTGGTCAGGCCGGTGTAGACTGGGTCAGACGGGGGGTCAGACGGGGTCAGATGGAGTCAGACGGGGTCAGATGGAGGTCAGACGGGGGTTCAGACGGGTCAACGGGGTTCAGGCGGGGGTCAGACTGGGTCAGACGAGGTCAGACTGGGTCAGACGAGGTCAGACGGGGTCAGACGGGGTCAGACGAGGTCAGACTGGGTCAAACGGGAACATAAGGGGTCAGACTGGGGCAGACGGAATCAGACGTATGGTAAGAGGTCACATATAATTAGTTTTGCTTAGCTTTATGTCAGATGGGGTTATCAGGAAGTCAGCAGTTGTCGGGAATGGCATGGTTCGGTATGCCACCTATTGCCAGATTAAGTCAGCTGAGGAGAACTGAGAAGTGTGGCAAACTGGGATTATTTAGGAAGTGGGCTAATTCTGTATCGACTTAGGTCAGCAGGGACTATTACAAGATTTTCACTGATGATACTGAAACACTGGTGAAATTTTTAACGTTGTCGCCCAAATAACCCAGTACCTTGAATCGCAGGTGCGTCAGGAGTTCCTGGGCCGAGTGCAGGAGCGAAAGGAGAAGTATGGCGCCGACTGGGATCCTCAGGATCAGGAGCGTCAGGATCAGGAGCGCCAGGAGCAGGAGTGGCGGCGGCAGGAGAGGCAGCAGCAGGAGAGGCCCAGCTTCACGATCGAAGGCACTGCGGACGGGATTAACGAGGCGATAGCGGACGATGTGAAGTTTCTGCTGCAACAGGACGGTAAGTCGGCAAGGATGTGGGTTCGAATCTGAGTGACGACAGTTTTTTTCATTCAATCTGATTGCTTTTTCGACCTTTTATTTTGTGATTTATTGTATTTGATTTGCTTCCAATGGTACATAAATTATGCCTCGGTTAATTATGACAAATTACCTAGAGCAGCAGAGAACACCAAAAGTTGCGCTGATAGATATGTGCGTAAAAAGTGGTGATATGGCATTAGTAAGTGATGGCACCATCTGATCGCGTGGCATACAGAAATCAGCAGCGCCTGCTCAGGCGATGGTCGCGACACGTGCAATGCCATTGCGTGGTTAACAAACAGTGAACGAACGAGTGTACCACGCTATAGATGTCGCTGGTGTCGCTGTTTTTCATTGGCCGGTGTGAGCCAGTAGTTGTGACTGCATTGAACAGCGGCGCCGCAGTAGCTGAATGAATGGATTGAGAGGACTGTGTGACTGACTGTTCACCGAAGAATGAGTCAACACTGAAGACTTGAAGAAGATAGAAGTGAATTGAGAGGGTTTATAAAAAGTCGCAATGTGAATCGGGAGAAGCGGAGCAATACGTTGGGATATTGGAATATCGGGATACTGGGCTTAGCTGCATTGCAAAATTCCATCGAATCACAACATATACTTGTGATAATGTATTATTGAATCTGTTAAAAGAGTACTTGAGCACATATTTTAGAATAAATATGTTGTGCACAATTAGCTGTGTGCATTCAGCAGTGTGCATATATTCCTCGACATTAAAAAATATATCATTATATTTAAATTAAATATTGCATTTGTGTAAGACAGCCAGCCTCAATAGAATATAGATTAAACTGAACAAATGAGTTCTCAGTTTTGTCAAGCCGTTTTTAAATGAAACGATCTTTAACCTGCGCTTGACTGGGGTCTTATCCGAACACAATTGCCCGGACAGGGGGCATATTTTACCCCATCGTTATCTCCGGAACCGATGATCGTAACGAAACTCGCAAGGCGATGTTTGAAAGGTCTTATCGAGTCGCAACTAAAGCATTCTTTATTTTTTATTTTTTTTTATTTTGATCACATATCAGGTCAAGGTTGGGTATAATGTAAAAATGGAGACATTCTAGTTCATGATCCATACTTTCCATCCAAAGCTTTTGATTGCGACAATGATCACCCAAAGTGCTTCCAAAGGTATAATACACATCCCTCATTAACTTTTTTGCAAAGGTCAAGGTCAAGGTCAGGTAACAAAAGGTCACTGTCCAAAAAATCGAAAGTCATGCGAAATATTTATTATGGGCTGTTTTTTTACGTATAAATCAATAATGATAATCAGTGCACCATCTGAGCTCATTTAATTGAAGTTAGTGTCAAGCTGAGTTCAAAATCGGGTCAAATTAGGCCATTATCTTTTTTAGTGATAAATCTTAACAAAAAAATGCTTCTAGATTTTCTTTATCTCAGAAATACATTGCTGACATTTATTTGTCCTTATCTTGTCCAAAAACAAACACAAAATATATTTTACACTATAACGTTATCAGTTATCAGCTAAGGGAGCCATAACTCACTTACAAATATACATATTGCATTGCAAATTAGTTTGGGTATTTTTAATATGTAACTTTTTAACATGTATTGTTTTTACTTCTTTGACAATTCTGATTTTGTGATCATTTTCTCCATTATTTTAATTGCTGGGTAAAATCCCAAGTTTACCACAAATTATTCGAGTCCGAGATTGCCACTTTGAAGGCCATCATGTTTCCTATCTATTGATGTTTTTGGTTTGTATTTTAGTCACAATGTGGTCTTTGTACGGCCTGTTTAAGGTTGGCGGATTTTATCGTCAAACTCATATGTAGAGACGTCACAAAAGTTGCTGTATCCAAAAAAATATTAACGATTTTTTGTTCACAGAAGATGTCAAATTGATGTGGTAGAAGGTACGGAAAGTTTCACGGTGATAGGGCAATTTTGTCAGGAACTATCGCGAAAACTCGTCAGGGGCAGTAGTTTCCCCCAGGGCAAGCGCGGGTGAAATAAATTTAATGAATAATCATTGAAAAGTATCATCATAATTCAATATATACATTACCAGTCATACAATTATGTATTTAAATGCAATAACTTTGTTTAGGGTTATCTATAGTTTGCTAGTTATTGTGGCCAGCTCCAGTACAAGTCTCCAACCTCCCCAGTCCTGCTTGCTCTCTTCTCAACACGCTCTTTATGACTGCACATTTGGCTGGTTCCCAGCTAACATTAATCTCGCCCATCATGTTTTACCTCGCGTCGTACCAATAACGCTGCACTGGTGCCGCTGCCAGGCTTGTGTTGGCGACGTGCCAAGTTTTCGTTGGCACCGTGCCAAAATCACGCACACTTAATACGTTCGTTTTAATGAAAGGCCGTCACTCATGCGAGCCAGGTGATCGTGCCATTTGTCATTAGGAGAGCGAGCTGAGACTAGGAACTGAGACAGCCAGCTGAGAAATACTTTTGTGGAGTTTGTTGCAAAATCAGAACGTTATTTCGACCTCGTATTGACCCTATCTCTGAGATTCAATGTTTTACTTATGTTTTATTCCAAATGCCTTGTCCAATGGGCGGTCTGTTTAATATGTATCTTCCCTTTGTTAGCTTCTATAACTCATATAATTTCACTTATGTTTACATAAAGGATTAATTTAACCCTATTAGTGGCAGGGGGGGGCAAATATTGCCCACCCCTCATGTTTTTCTTAGATAATCTCCCGACACGGCTACGAGTAGGTTATGAAATTCTGAACTTTTCCTAAAATTGATTTTCACATCTGGAGTAAATTTTGGAGTTTCTGATCAACGTAGGCGGTTCAGGGCCAGTTTTGGGGAGATTTTCGGCGACAATTGGCGAACATACGAATGGCGGTTTCACGGATTCTCTACTTTCTCAGTATAAAGAAGTTTGATTCTTACGGTGATTCAAATAAGTTCAAATTAGTTGATGTTCATGATATATTGTATTTTTTACGGCAGAGGTGGTTTCAGGTACTTGAAAAGGGGGATTTTCCAAAAAGTATGAAACGCCTAGCTGACAGTCAATCAAAGCAATATAAATTGCGATTGATAGCTATGAAGATGCTGGAGATAGTTTCTCCTTCATATTTGGCATAATGTATTACGTCTTGAGTTTCAAGGGCGTGTCCAGGCACAGAAAAAGGGGAAACTTGCTAGTGATAACGATATATACCTGCGATTACGGTGCAATAAACAGATAGTTGAGAATGATTACTGGAAATATGATCTGGAGAGAAATAAGTACAATTTTATTGCAGAGCGCGCTCAGAATCGAAAAAAGTGGTCATATTATGCAAGGAAGTTTGAATGCATGGGCTACAAGGAATAATAATCTGCAGTTCCGATAAAAGCACCAGGGGGTCTTTTTGACACATTGAAGAGAATAGGGAGCCCAGTAGGGTAAAAAGCAGGTAACTTAGTGAATTAGAAAATTTGCAAGCAAACTAGTAATTGTTGATAGTTGTCTTATTTTAGCGGATTTATTTTTATCAAAAAGGGTCTGCACCCAAATTGGATCCTGGATACGCCTATGTGAGGTGGAGGCATTCAAAATGGATCTATCTATGACATAACTGATTTATATTCGTGGTAGAAGCATGACTTGCTGATCAATTTTGTATATTTGCTCCCTTTTTCGTTATCTGGCACCGCCTATGGTAACAAAAAATAATGCTAATAACATTTTGTATGATGTAAAATAACGAACTATTGCTTTATTGAAAAAGACAAAAAAAACGCTTGAATTACGTTTTTACTTCGCCCCCAATTAGTACCTGAACGCCTATGATTTTTTGAATTTTTAACAATGTCATCACATATAAATTTTGTCTATACTCAATATCTATCGATCATTGATTGATTAATAATCGGTTGAATAACATTGGCAGCTGTAGTGGATTCAAATTATATACCTCTAAAATTGTACTTTTTGCCCCCGTTGCCCCCCTATTTCAGATTTATAACAATCTTTTTTTTAGAATGTATGATCATGTTAAGGTGAATCGACCACGTTTGATTTTTTAAAATCAGACCCGGTAGATCTCGGAGATTTCGGGGGGGCCGATTTGCCTCCCCCCCTCATAATAGGGGTAGCCGGGAGCCTGCCACTAATAGGGTTAAGGGAACTTGTGGTACCTAACCAGGTAGGTATGTAGCACGTGTTCCCTTATATCAGTACTGCGTGTGCTGAGAAGAGAAATAAGATCATGAGTTCAAGAAACTAAGAAGGGAAGATGCATACTATACCGGCTGTAAGTACATACATATACTTGCATAACAATCATGTCAGTGATCGTCCATACTATCAGAATCAAGCCTGCCGCTATAGCCGCGAGTAACTACAGCTACCGAGATGTGGAACCCCACGTATTACCCCAGCCAATCCTGTTGCCTTTGGCCGACAATCCTCTCTCCTGCCCCTTACCCTCCCCGCCGTGGTGACAGAAGAAGACGAATGCGCCGCGACATCCCTGTCCGTTCGTCTGTCCACAGACGTCTGTTGTGTGTGCTGCTGGTGTGATAATGAAGATTGCAATGTTTGTCTGAGCGGGGATTAGTACAGGGCGGGGGCGGGGTGGGGGCGGGGAGGTGGGCGGTGGGGGGGGGACATGGTGTTACAGGTGGCGGCTGTTTGGTGTCGGAGGTGGGTGGTTTTTGTTGGCCGGAGTTCAGCGTTATGGTTGGAGGTAGGAGCGCGGAGGTTTTAATCCGGTATTGACGTCAGCAATATTTAAGATTGCTATTGACGTTATTTAAACGTTTTAGCTATTGGTAACACTATAAATATTGTGAATGTGCGTAAAATGTCAAATATATAAAGTTTCTTTTATCATTACTTAACACCGATTAACAATGTTTAAAGCGAAGCTTTTGAATACAGTTGTGTTCTTCGCCATCTTGGATGAGGGCAAAATAATCATGGCAAGTTATCTGCTAATTCATGACATTAGATCTTATCACGAACATAACGTGGGGTAATTATCACTGAACTACAGCTGCTAACTACTGCACATGTGTATAGTTGAATCTCCTACTCGGAACCTTCAGTTTATGTACACAAGCCTTTTTAATTACCTCGCCTGATTGTCAATTTAGTATTGAATCTGACAAGGTGTCCGTTCTGTGGAGCAGCTCACAGGTAGGGTTTCACGGATGGTTCCAACTGGTCTGTCTCCCGTGTCGCACCTCCCTCGTCGGATCAAGTCCGGCCGAGCATCGCAGAGCGGACGGGTGAATACTGCCTCGTCTAATGTTAGCGGCATAGGATTACGTTTTCATCTAAAAAGTGCCAACTTGCTACCCCGTGGGGACAAATAAGCGTGGTCAAGCAGCACCCAAGGGACATAAATCACGCTTCGATTCGACACAAAAAAATCCCGGATTCAGTCCATGATTGAAGAACCTGCCGCAAATGCTGCGAGTGCGAAGGCTGGTTGGTCGAGAATCATGGTTTTTACAAGATTGACAGCTAATCACTGTTTTATCTTGCATATAACCAAAAAGTTTTTTACGCATTAATCTTCAGTATTTGCATGAAAAAATACATTTTTTTTGTATTTGGTATAATGTAGTGCTCGTACAATGAGCCTATATACGTTCCTGTGCTACCTCGCGATTTTCAAGGCGGGACAAAATCGTGTGTTCAAAAATGGTAAGGGGACAAATGGAGAATGTTTTAAGACCTATGATTAACGTTCTAGCGCGAAATAGTGCGCCAGATCACTATCTAGTATTTACAAAGTCGCGTGACTCTGCTTGTCTTTCACTACCGCCGTGCAGGGTAGCTGTACACATCTAAATGACGTTAATGAAAAGTAGTGAACTCTCGATTTGGTTGTTGGAACGACCCATGTATGTAATGGACGGGAGTCTCCACCTGTTTTCCTAATGAGGCATATAAGCAGCCCCTGTGAAAGCTCAGGTGTGCCTTCAGCCGTCCTAACGCCTGTGCTCCACCGTCTCTACTGCCTCTGCTCTATAGTCTCTACTGCCTCTGCTCTATAGTCTCTATTGCCTCTGTCTATAGTCCTCTACTTCTTGCTCGTTTCCTCTATTGCCTCTGTCTATTGCCACAGCTCTTAGTCCCCTATTGCCTCAACTCATCGCCTCTATTTCTCTTGCCTTTGCTTCTATTTTCCTCTATCTATCGCCTCTAATTTCTTGCTCCACCGCTTCTATTGCCTCTGCTCTATAGTCTAATGCCTCTGTCTTTTGCCTCTATTCCTCGCTTATTGCCAGCCTATAGTCTCTATTGCACTCTATCGCCTATATTTCTCTGCTCTTTCGCTTCTATTTCTTGTTCTAGTCGCTCAATTTCCTCTGCTCCACCGCTATTGGCCTCTGCTCTATAGTCGATTGGGCCTCTGCTCTTTTGCCTCTATTGCCCTCTGCTCTATTGCCACCGCCTATAGTCTCTAATTCCTCACTCTAATCGCCTCTATTCTCTGCTCTTCTCGCTTTATTTCTACTCTGCTATATCGCCTCTATGTTCCTCTGCTCCACGCCTCTATTGGCCTATTCTCTATAGTCTCTATTGCTTGCTCGTATTGCTCTATTTCTCTGCCTTCCTTTCTATTTCCTCTGCTCTATCCCTCTATTTCCTCTGCTCTATCGCCTTATTGCATCTGTCTGTCGTTTCTTATTCTCTACTCTAGTCGCCTTCTATTTCCTCTGCCACTGCTCTATTGCCCTCCTCTATAGTCTCTATTGCCTCTGCTCTTTGCCTTATTGCTTCTGCTCTATTGCCACAGCTCTATACAGTCTCTTATGCCCTCTGCTCATGCCTATATTCCTCTGCTCTTTTTCGCTTATATTCCTCTGCTCTATCGCATTCTATTTCTCTGCTCTATCGCTCTATGCATCTGCTCTGTTGTTCTATTTCCTCTACTTTATCGCCTCTATTTCTCTGCTCTATCGCCTCTATTTCCTCTGATCATCGCCTCTATTGCATCTGCTCTGTTGTTTTCTATTTCCTCTCTCTATCGCCTCTATTTCCTCTGCTCTATCGCTCTATTTCCATCTGCTCTATGTCTCTTATTTTCTCTGCTCTATTCGCCTCTATTACTCTGTCTGTTGTTTCTTTCTGTACTCTATGCCTCTATTCCTCTGCTCTATCGCCTTATTTCCTCTGCTCTATCGCCCTATTGCATCTGCTCTGTTGTTTTCTATTTCCCTACTTCGTATCGCCTCATTTCTCTAGGCTCTATCGGTCTCTATTTCCTCTGCTCTCTTCGCTTCTATTACTATCTGCTCTGTTGTTTTATTTCTGTACTCTATTCGCTTATTTCCTCTACTCTATGCCTATATTGTCCTACTACTGCTCTATCGCTCTATTCTCTGCTCTAATCGCTCTATTGCATCTGCTCTGTTGTTTCTATTTCCTCTACTCTATCGCCTCTATTTCCTCTGCTCTATCGCCTATATTTTCTCTGCTCTATCGCCTCTATTACATCTGCTCTGTTGTTTCTATTTCCTGTACTCTATCGCCTATATTTCCTCTGCTCTATCGCCTATATTGCCTCTGCTCTATCTTCTCTGCTGGTGGCCGCTGAAGCACGACGCTGGCTGGCGTCTGCCAGTGTTGCCAGTGTTGCCTGGCTGGCGTCTGCCAGTGTTGCCAGTGTTGCTTGCTGGCGTCTGCCAGTGTTGCAGTGTTGCTGGCTGGCGTCCTCCAAGGTTTGTTTACACACTCCGACAGGTTTTAGAGCCGCTCGTCCGTGTGTGAGGGAGGGGGATGGGACGGGGGGGGGGCGTGTTGTACACAGACAGGTGGGAGTGGCACACAAAAAAACGTTCATGATGGACCTGTTTTCCCGTAGATACTAACGATTCACGTTCCCGAGAAGTGTTTGGTAACCAGCTGTGATTTTATATCACTGCTAAGTGTACTTGGCTTGACAAAACGCCAGTTATACGGCATCGGCAATGCTAATTAATGACTCGTCCGTGCATTTCTTACTGATGGTTCCTAGAGTCATTAGCATCCTGGAGGTCGTCAAGCCCTGAAGGTGCCGTCTTTGCCCGCCTCAGGCAGTCATTGAAGGCGCCGCTGTCTGTAGAGAAGAGAGCCACCCTGTTTGCCGTCCGCCTTGGCTGCATCACACTCACAAACCCACCGGGAGGGAGAGGAGGTTTTCCGACGTGATTTTTGTTCCGTCCTCCCTTTCAACATTCATAGACCTCCCGGGGACAGGAGTGTTTTTTAACGGTTTGGAGCGCCGCCGGAGGGGTCTGTGTATTCCAGAGATTCCAACGCGGCTGAATTGTTTGGCCTTGACGTGCGAGGCAGGACGGTTCCATGTATGTTTACAGCTACCTCACCTGGCGAAGGCTGGTAGCTACTGCTAAAGCTAGCTCACCTGGTGAAGGCCTGCTTAAAGGGAAGCTAGCGGTCTTACCGTCTTAGCGAATGTGAAAATGGAAATGTTGTGAAGTTTGCCCTCTCGTTAGGCTGCAGATTGTGTTCCATTGAGACATGTAACACCAGTCAAATACAAAATTTTAACAGGAAATATATATGTATTACCTTCCATACTTGGGAAAAAGAACACTGGATATGCCCATTTTGTTCAATTGAGACATGCAACACCAGTCAAATACCAAATTTTAACAGGAAATATAATGTACTACCTTCCATAGTTGGGAAAAAGAACACTGGATATGCAGATTTTGTTGCATTGAGACATGCAACACAAGTCAAATACAAAATTTTAACAGGAACAATATATGCTTTACCTTCCATACTTGGGAAAAAGAACACTGGCATTGGATATGCACATTTTGTTCCATTGAGACATGCAACACCAGTCAAATACCAAATTTTGAACAGGAAAAATGCATGTATTTCCTTCCATACTTCGGAAAAAAGAACACTGGATACAGTTCGGGAGAGAGAAGAGAGACACTGCCAATTTATCACTGCTGTTTGCATTTTCATTTTCGCAAGATGTCATCGATTTTTGATTCATCAAAAATAAACATGAGTTTTTAGCCAAGCTGTTTTAGGTTGTCTGTAAGCAGAAACTGTGCTAATTTTCGAACAACTTCAGTCAGTCTGTTCAGTTCAGTTTGGGTTGTCATGCTCAATGCTCATGACCTCGACGCGATGGCTTCCTTTGATCCGCCCATACACGCTCCCACGACACTCTGGCTCCGTCCTGGATCATCAGCCGGCTGTTGGCGCCGCTCGTCACCTGGCTTTAACGACTCATCCTCGGCTTTGGCGGCTATTCCTCGGCTTTGGCGACTCATCCTCGGCTTTGGCGACTCATCCTTGGCTTTGGCGACTCATCCTCATCCCAGTTCCGCACCTAGTCCTCTCTCTCATCCTCCCCAGGAGGCCCACTCTCCTCCCTAACTTCACCCCAAACGACGGCACCGCCAACTCCCGTCCCCGCCGTCTACTCTGCTGTCTTCCCTGGCCTCTGCCTCACCATTCCCTCGCCACCGGTCATGCTTCCCTCTCCCTCGCCACCGCCCCTCTCCGCCGCCCCCGCCCCCGTTCCGCCCCCGCCGCCGCCCCCGCCGCGGGCAGCGCCAGAGACGCAGGGCTGGCCCAATGCCAGTGGCACCTGCCGGTGACCAGCACCAGGAGGTCTGACAAATCAGCTGATGATCTGTCGTCAGCTGATCATCGGCCGTAGTCGGCTGACTAGGGCGGGCGTTCAGACGTGGCTTGCGAGCTGGGAGATGGGTGAACATTTGAATCGGAGAGGGACATGGATCCTGTAATATTACGTTTTGCGTGGGTGGCTTGGGGAAGAGAAACTCGCTTTGACGTTTGCTTAGATTTCTTCGCCCTAAAATGTCGTGATCTAGTTTGTGGTATTTGCCATTTGGCGTATCAAATTTCGAAATGGATAGCGTCGTCCCTGTTAATCCTCTGTATAATATAATTAGGTTTGTCTATAAATTATCTGATATCTGGCTAATGAAAAAGGAGACCTTTCCTCAGATTGATTATGCAGTATACTGCCGGGAGCGTGGAAACTAGAGTTGCAGGATTATGGTCTCATGGTACCAGAACTGGTCACGGGCGTGACTGAAGCTGTGACTGGCCAGACCAGCGCCAGCATTGCAGCGCCGTCCGTGACCAAAGCTGTAACTTTCCAGCTCGTTATGCGGCCATGACTAGGCTGTGACCAAATATTGTGCTATTCTGCACCTCTAATGGGAACCCTAACTTCCGGCTGTCTGCCCCGTGGTGTGACGCATTCCTGTCACCGGCGGCTCGCTCTGGCCACAGCAGTACGCCCATGTCACGGTGCATCCGGTCCATGTCCCCGGGCTACGATCCATCACGACACGGCGCTCCCTGTATGTCGTGAATCGGCTGCTGGTTTCTGCCTGCAGCATTGCGAACAATGTACCGACACTCCGGATTGTACCAGAATGGTGCGCCACGGCTAGCCGCGCTCAGCCGAGAGGGCGTGGTCGGCCTGGTTGGGTGTTAAATTGGGCCGCGGTGTGCCGCTGGACGCTTTAGCTGCAAGCATGATCGCTGCTCAGATGGTGCGATGGTGCATTATTGCATGCTGTAAGGGGCGGTAACGAAATTATATTTTAATCTAAATTGTCACAAATGATGTGACATCAGGTCCCTACTATAGTAGATCAGGCATGGCTGGTGAAAAGTTTCTGTAAACACTGCTGCTCTAATCCTAATCCGTTCACCCCACCTTCCACCTCCATCCTGAACTTCCGCTGGATCAGGGGATCACGACCCTCCCCTCCCCCTCCCCTCCCCGCCGGACAAATCCGGCCGGCATTCAGCCGTCATCCCTTCCGGTCACGTGACTGAGCGGAGTGTCACGTGATCGTCTGTCCTGGGCGGCGGCGGCGGCGGCAGTGGTGGACGGGGGGACTGCAGCCCATAGTAGTGACGATTGTTGTGGTGTTTCTCTGCGTATCTGGTGTGTCGGTTCGATCCAGTGTATAGTTTCTGTCGTGTCTGGTGTGGCGACGAGCCTGTGACGAGAGATGACGCAGTGGTGACTAACTGGTGATGAGTTGGTGACGAGCTGGTGATGAGCTGGTGACGAGCTGGTGATGAGCTGGTGAAGCAGTGGTGTGCTGGTTGTGCGCATCACGGCGCATCAGAGTGGCAATCTCTGACGGTTACAGTTGACGAAGGGACCGACTCACCAGGTATGTGGAGGTTTCGACGCCTCGTGGCGGTTAGAAAATACTTAGCATTTTTGCGCGATGTACAATACAAAAAATACAACAGCGCAATACAGTAAACATAATGCAAATACAAGCTTACGCATTACATTATTATATATAATACACATTTATACCAGCAAATAAGGGGCTTGTTGTCGGGGAAAGTATATCGGTTACTTAGTATATGCGATGGGTGGGATATGAACTGCGACTCTGAGCAAGCTTCAATGGAAGCCTGTGCTACATCTCATAACTTTCCTGCCGTATGCAGTCTATATATTTTCCAGCCAGTGATCACTATACTAAGTCGGGACATATTGGAGACTGCACGTGGTGTTAGACGCATTGCAATTACTGGTAGGCTGCGCCGCAGGACGCATAGTTATTGCGGTGCAGTCTACCTTATGTTATCAGGCGCTTGGACGATGCCGTCCTGCAGCAATGACCAGTTGGTCAGAGACGATGTCTGGATGCGTGTGAACTGATCGTCATCAAGGTCAGTCATCGATTCAGTCGAAAGCCCAAGTCCCAACGAAACGCCTTGTACATTGCGTTCCGCTCATTTTGAGACGGGTGCACTTTTCGGTGTAGATGACAATTGTTAACATGTGTTAAACCTTATTCTGATTCCACTTCTTGCGAGTCAATAAAACCCCAGTAGATTAATCGCAACCGTTTACTCCAAGAGTGGGCAGCACTCGTTGTTTGATATACTGCGTCGAATTATACTCATTTGGTCCTAAACTGACAATTAGAAGCTGATTTGTTTGTGATCCACGATAGAAGCCGCCTAGATTATGGCAGACGTGTTACAGCTGTTTGGTGATAAATCGCTAATGCTATAAACAGACGATTTACAACTAGTACGTTCGCGATTTCCTTCATCGTTTGCTTATGAGGATCTCGAAAACAGCGGCTTTCATAGACAGCATATGTCTCACGCAATGTGCCTACCTACCGCGGGACCTTCAAACGGTCCATTCAACACCTGAATCACTGTTTCACGCGGGCCTCACACGTCTATTTGCACCGTTCGGCGGCGCTTTAGATCCCCACTACTCCACCCCACCCGCCCTGCCCCGCCCCGCCCCGCCTCGCCGGCGATGTCCATCCGGTTCCGTACAGCCTCCGTACCTATGTACAGTCTCTAACATGAGCGACGCACGTGCCCGGCCCCGACCGGCCGGCCGATCAGCGGCGCTGCGGCGGTAGCAGGGTAGCCGTGGCGACCCCCCCCGCTGCGGCGGTAGCAGGGTAGCCGTGGCGACCCCCCGCTGAGTGAGAGACACCCCACCCGCGCCGCCTCCAGGTGGACCACCGTCCACCACTGAGTGAGCCCCCCTCCATCCCCTGACAGCTTCTCCTTCGGTCGCTGTCATGGATTTTCGGTGAAGCCCGGTGGTGACTGACGTACCACCGAGCAGACGTGTTTGTTGTTGTTTCCAGGTGGTGTGTCCGCCGGGAGAGGAGGATTTGGTTTGGCAGGTGGTAGGAGAGATGTCGGACTGATGTCAGGACGTCGGGGACATGTCTGAATGTCAGGCAGATGTTGGAATGACTGGATGTCGGGATGTCGGACTGAAGTCGGTAAAGAGTGCTGAGTGGGTGATATTAGAAAACATCTTGACATGTGAGCGGAATATGGGATATAACGGCTCTATTAGACCGCACCCGAAGACCCAATCATCACAGCATCCAATTATTTGTTATGTTATGTACTGAGCTTATTGATCTGAATGGTTGCATTACAAAAGTAAAGAATGGTAGGCTATACACTATACAGTATACATTGCATGCGACATTTGCCTATATTTATATAAGGAACATTTATGTGTTGATGCTTCCATGAAAAGTGTTCCTATTGTCATCTTATACACGGTGATATTTCGCTACGATATCCACTCTCTTATCTAACATGTAATATTGGTAAAACAAATGATGTTTTCCTTTTTTGAAACTAGTCTGCTTGTCGGCATACTAAAACCAATCAGAGCATTGTTTTAATGATAACTTTGAACAGACAAGATTGTATTTTACACAAAGCGCCGTATATTATGCCTGGGTCATGCACTGGCCATTGTTTTAATACAAAATCAGGTAAGCGTCTCAGTTTTTTTTAGTATAATTTCTTATAGTTACGGAAAATAAAAACAGAAAGCTGAAGAGTAAAATTGTAATGTTTTGAGAGAAAACAATTGTATGTTTTGGGTTTTTTACTCGGAAGGCGAGTGTAAAAATTATTGATTTATAATAGTTATATCTTTGTGAGGGAAATTATGTATAAATTTAACTATAATGTCGGTGAAATCAGTTAAAAGAGAGGAAATTGCCAGCAAATTTGAAGACGCATTTTCGAATCCAAAAAGTATATACAAATGCCCCAATCCCAATGCTAAAAAGTTGTTGGGCGTCTAGCTTGTTTATCGAGCGTATTCATCTCACGATCCTGTCCATACTGTATATCTGCTGACAGCTTCATCTGATCATTAGCGGCCGACATATCCACGGCCGCTAACGATTCGCTAAATTTAGCAGTCGCTAATGTGACGTCAGCAATGTGAATGGCAACCTTGAGATAACGTCAATGGCGCACGCTGTACAAACTGGTTCGACATTTTTTACTCGTCTTCTAAGTAGATTCGTCAGATTAAAACAAAAAAATACGAAAGATTAGCCTCGGCCTCGTATGACCTCATTTCTATTAACTTCATTGCCCTTCTCTGGCAGTCGAACCGAAAAATGTCGGGAGACAAAAATACACCCGCTCAGAGTGATATTAATACACCGTCTTAGAGGGTACGTGGTGACTGATGGGTGAGAAAATAGCGATGATTTCTTGTCTACTGATCTTGTGCGTCAGAGACGAATACCTAGTACCGACGCAGCTCAGATGGGCCAACGTGGCTAAATTGTGACAAGAGACGTTTAAAAAGACGACTGAGAGACGTATGATAGACGACTGAGAAACGTATTGTAGACGACTGAGAGATGATTAAAAGACAACAAAAAGACGATAAGAGTCGTCTACAAGACGTCTTTATACGACAAAAGACAGATAAGAGGCATCTGAGATACGGCTAAATGACGACTGGAATAAAAGTGGAGACGAGTCGATTTGCCTTTGCCTAGCAATGCAGTGGCACTATTAAGAAAACGCAGGCAGCCCTTCAATAGAACAATGTGAACGATATAAACGTGCGAAAATCAATGTAGATCGGAATCCAACATGGCTTTACAAATTTACAAAATTCAGCATTTCTAATTTGACCTTATATGATGTAAACTTAATATGTCCGTCGACGTGTCTGAGTGTCTGAATATCTGCATGTCTGAGTGTCTAAGTGTCTGAGTGTCTGAGTGTCTGAGTGTCTGAGTGTCAGTGTCTGAGTGTCTAAGTGTCTGAATATCTGCATGCCTGAGTGTCTATTGTCTAAGTGTCTGAGTGTCTGAGTGCCTGAGTGTCTGAGTGTCTGAGTGTCTGAGTGTCTGAGTGTCTGAGTGTCTGAGTGTCTGAGTGTCTGAGTGTCTGAGTGTCTGAGTGTCTGAGTGTATGAGTGTCTGAGTGTCTGAGTGTCTGAGTGTCTGAGTGCCTGAGTGTCTGAGTGTCTGAGTGTCTAAGTGTCTAAGTGAGTGTCTTGGTGTCTGAGTGTCTGGGTGTCTAAGTGTCTCACTCTGAGCCGTGGAAAAGGCGAGGAGTCTCAAGCACGCTTCACGCGCACTGAGAGTATGTGCAGGATGGTGAGCGTCCCCATTCACCGGCACACGTACAGTCTAGGGTAAATGTTCTGTCCACTTCATCACCTTAACCGATGACGATTTTCCCGGTGAATAAATCCTTCGTGAAAACGGCTAGCAGCAGTCCTTTCAGTGCTCTATTCAAATAAATCCTCAATTTCCCTGGGGCGATGTTTGTTTTCGTCTGACGGAAGCTAGCGTAGAAAGTATTTTTAAAAAGCTTTGGTTAAGCGCACCCATTTAGTTTCATGTCAACTTTGTCTATCGGTGCTGTTTGTCTGTGCTACATGCAGTGAAATCTATTGAGAATATTTTTAATTTTGCCCTCGCCCCTGATACCGGGGAGAGGGCTTTAGTAATTGCATTGGATTCCACTGCGTGCAGCACCGACGGACAGAAGCAAAAGCAGCGGACATAACTTTTGCACGGACAGAACATTTACCCTAGACTGCCCGGCGCAGGTCAACGTTGAGCGTCATGCTAGCGTGCTGCAAATCGCAAGGAACCCACCCGCCGCATCTTTTCATCGCAGACGTGTACAAATTGTATCTGTCGGCAGACCATCACGCAGCCCATCTCATTGATATGGTCCTGACTTTGATGTGTGTGTAAATGCCTATCATAACCCATCTCATTGAGACGGTCCTGACTTCGAATTATGTATGTGTGTGTGTGTGTGTGTGTGTGTGTGTGTGTGTGTGTGTGTGTGTGTGTGTGTGTGTGTGTGTGTGTGTGTGTGTGTGTGTGTAAACGTCACTCTAGACCCACACCTTCTCTGGAGTGCCTCTGCCTACCACATATCGTCTCTCCATTCATTATCGAAGTCCACTATGTGTCATACCCCCTGCTGTAAAGTCCGTGGCGTGCCAAACCTCTATCCGGTGGACCGAGTGGCGTGCCAAACTCGTGCCAATTCGCTGCCGACGCTGAGGTGCGGATGTTGATGATGGGAACGTGGACCGATTAACAGACCGTCTGAGTTGTGTATGGTCGCGACCGTCATCCATTCCTCTCACTGAGTCCTCTCAGAGCGCTGGAAATTGAGACGCTGCTGGGTTTGGTGGCTGGTTTGGTGGCTGGTTTGGTGGCTGGTTTGGTGGCTGGTTTGGTGGCTGGTTTGAAGGCTGGTTTGAAGGCTGGTTTGGTGGCTGGTTTGGTGGCTGGTTTGATGACTGGTTTGGTGGCTGGTTTTGCTTGGCTTTCCAAAATTTTCAAGTATTCAATGGATTGCATTGTATCACCCAAATTGGCCAAAAAAGACAAACTCAAAGAATTAGAAGCCAACGTTGGTTAAAAGCTATTTAGTATCAAACATTCCACAAAGCCTTACAACGTTGTACTAATATTATGAATCATGTTTTCAGAATATTATGATATTATTTATATAGTTCATAGACTTAGAAACTGAGGACCAAAAGACCATATTATTCTACACTTTTTGTCATTTTTTTTAACAAATAAGTTATTTTTAATTGGGAAATTTAAAGAGCAAAAAACAAGCAAAGACGTAAAAAGTTCAAAATTCAAATATACATGTAAATATTGCATTAGGGAATTGAGTTTCTCTGGGGAAAATATGGAAAATAGCAATGTATGACACCTTGCTAATAATGACTAGTAAAGCATGCATGGCATGAAGCAGACGGAGCGAGTTATTTCATTTGTGCCGGCACTAGATAAGCATATGTTGTTTGAGTGCAATATCCTAAAGTACAATACTTACCAAGTGCACTTTCTGTGGCACTTTTTGTTGTTTATTATTTCTGATTCTGCTACCTGCAGGAGGTGAATTCAAGTCAAAGCAAGTGCTTAAATCCTGCAACCGGAATTTAAGTTTTTGTTTTATCTATGGCATGGTGAAGTTTCTTCAGTTGTGTTAAATAATTTCATGTAGCCTATACCATGTGTTTTTTACGGCCAAATTAATTCAGTGTATATTTTTAATAATCAGTGTAGTGAAACGGGAGTTATCTTGAAACACGGCATGTCAATCATCAAGCAAGCAAGATGAAGTCGGATTTTGGCCCATCTGTAAGACTACGTTCGTATCGACCGCTTCGCGGTCTCACTCGCTCCGTCTGAACAATTTTACTTATCTGGTATTAGTTGTATGCATGTTATAACATATCATAATTTGGCCAAGTCATTTACTAAATGACCATTGTACTTTACTGCACTGAGTTCAGTTCACTTCTTTTTCGCTTCTCATTTGCTCTCTTTTCAACTTGAAACAAACCCTTTTTCTTTAACTTTCTTTTCTTATAGTCCAGAAAATATAACACTCATCTTAATTCCCCTTCAAAGCACACACAAATTACTTATTTGATCTTGTTATTCCTTGTGATTCTTTTACAAGCGCAGCTCCTGTATGTCGCTTGTCGGTTATAAATGGCTGCTCTAATAGTAGTGGTAGTGGTGGTACGGCTGGTCTGGGACCAATGCAGCGTCTCCCAAAATACCGCATCCGTCTCGCCCTCCACCGACAGAGGCACTTCAGAGAGGCCGACGCTTCCTGTGGGGCCAACAGCTCCGGTCAGGGCTGCACGAGCTTGGCCTGGTGCTGCTGTCGGAGGAAACGTTTTAATGCCAATTTTGGGACCAGCGAAATGAATTTAGCAACGTTCACGGTGCCTAATTTATATAAATGTATTCTTTATTTGCGTCCACAAAAATGTAAACCAATCGAATTTACGTATGATCCGAAATACAGTGATTGTACGTGAGTGCCCCAACAAGTTATGAGACGATACGCCAGAATCACCACATTTGTACCTGCCAATATAACCGCCATAACATCGTTAGCCGACTATTAGATACCGACTCGTGCGAGGCTGAAGCCAACAAAACAGCTGTGTAATACTGTGGGCGCCTGAGCAAACATCTTCCCGCTGTCTAACATATTACTGAACTACGATCAATTATGAACACGTGTCAGCATTAATTTGACAAATCGGGCGAGCAAACGCCACTGGAGAAGGAAAATGGCCCTTGCGTGCGAGGCACGTGCCAAAGCCGACCGTTGTGCTTTCGAGATGGTGATCAATTCGCACCCGTATGGCTTAGGAAGGTAATTTTGTCCGCCCTTGTAGCTCAGTGGGAGAGCGCTGGTCTTCTGACCTATCCCAGTAGTGGCAGCCCGGGTTCGAGTCGCCTCGGCGCTCGCTATTTGCTCCTGACTGGGATGGTCTGCGGCCGGTGGCAGCGGTTGCGACTTCAAGGCCAGGTGATCAAGCAAGCGGGGGCGGACCGTTTCGGTAATCGATCGGGCACGGCGGTACAACTTTCGGTCTCTAAATTCTGCCGGGCCAACAGGAATATTGCCGGCGATCGGGTGGTGAGGTCAGGACCAGCGCAACAAGCTCTGCTTAGCGCGGGTCCTGACCTCAGAAAGCCATCCATACAATACATTCGGACCAAATTTATTATAAAAAATATGATATAAGAACTGCGTTTTTTCACCAGCGTTACCTAGATCCTGAGTTTTGTCTGGTTACCGATGTCCGTATGGAGACGGTGGAAATTCATTCGTGTTGCTGTAAAACACGTGCTAGCTTCCGCTCTGTCGTTGCCCACCCGGAAACTGTGGAAACACGTGAATGTCCTCGGTGACTTAATATCTGCCGACGCTTTTACCCGCTGCTTCCTGCTGGACGCGAGCCAGTCGTGATAATCCATCACAGTGACGTGTGAGGGGCTGGGGATGGCACGGCCACAGGTGCTCACAGGCGCAGGCACAGGCGGGTACCACGTGCCCTAAGGTTTAGGAAGTGATGGTGAGAACAGATAGGTGCCACTTGTCGTCAGCTTTAGGTAGTGATGCTGGGCACCACTAGTGGATCCAGAAAGGGCGGCAGGGGCGATAGCCCCCCCCCCTCCCCCACATATTGCCTGAAATCGGCGAAATTTGACATATTTTCCACTGTAGAGGGAAATATAATTAACTTTTACCAAGGCATATTTGTTTTAAACTGTTCAGTAAGGTACAAGGAAGCCAAATCCGATGAGTTCTTCGAATTTGATGAAACTTTTCGAAATTTAGCCCCCACCCCCCATTCCCACGTTCTGAATCCGCCAGTGCTGGGCACAGACATTGGCGGATCTAGGATTTATTTTTGGGGCGCCATGGGGAAAAAACCCGAAAAAGTTGATAAAAAATCGGATTTTGCTCCATTATGCATTGCTAGACGTTTCAAGATAAACTTTCCTTAGTAAAAGTTGCGTAGATCTCCTTCTAGATCAGAAAATGTGTAAATTTGCGCCAATTTCAGGCGGTTTGGGGGACATTTGCTCCTGATGCCCCCCCCCCCCTGCATCCGCCAGTGGGCACAGACACGTGTCTTCAGCTTTTGGTACTGATGGCGGGCACAGGCGGGTAGCACTTGTCTTCAGCTTTTGGTACTGATGGCGGGCACTAGGGCGGCTTTGTAGTACTTTTGTCTATCCAGCTTGTTCGTGGTACTGATGGCAGGCACAGCGCGGTGAAAGAGATAGCACTTGTTCCTTTCAGCAATTTTGAAGTACTGATGACAGGGCACAGGCGGGTAGCACTTGTCTTCAGCTTTTGGTACTGATGGCGGGCACAGGCGGGTAGCACTTGTCTTCAGCTTTAGGTTCTGATGGCGGGCACAGGCACAGGCACAGGCACACGTGTCTCCAGCTTCAGAGCTGGTGATCAGACGAAGAGGGTGAGCTAATGCTCAGCATGAGGGTGGTGAGATGTACTTCACGAATAGGTTTGTGTGAGGCGTCAGACAAAACGATGAACATATTTTCACAAACGCATTAAGGCAAGGGCTTGAACTTTCTGTTTGTAGGAGGAACGTATTGCATTTTTTTGTCCTTTGCAAAAAGCATAACTGGGCTTGCAGGAAGCTGATATAAATTATTGGTCATATTCTACTAATGCACCGATATCGGCACTAACACTCCTGTTTGCAACGATGCAATCATCGAAAAGCGTTTACAACTTAAATATCACGTCTGTCACTACCATCTGACAAATCCGACAGCATTCTGCCAGCTTTCAAACGAGAAAAAAATATATCCATCTACCTTAGACGAAACCACCGCTTTCTATCCGCCCCAGCCAGGTGTCTCAGATGACTGCGTTCACCACTCGCCTGGCACCACGCTCCTCCTCTCCGCCCCCTCCCCTCCCTCCCCGCCCCTCCCGTCCCTGACATCCGTCAGGGATGTTGACGCCTGGGCTAAAACCGTTCCGTTTGTATGTATTTCGGCGCGCGCGCCAACCGCCGCGGCCGCGCCGTGTTTGCGACGCAGTCGTGCGCCGTGTTCGCCGCGGCAGCAGAGTGCGCGCGCGTGCCTAATGCCCCTGGGCACCGCTGCACTGGTGGCGGCGGGAGTTTCTTGGACAGGCGCGGCGAGCGCGGACGCAGGCGAAGCAGGGCTTCTTCTCTGATCTGAGTTGGGAGTGGTAGGAATAGGAATTGTAATTGCTAGAGGAACTCGTGAAGATAGACGCTGGTGTCGGAATTGTGTAGCGTTCCGCTGCTCGGCCGGTTTAGTGGTCAGTTAATTCTATTCTCCGGTACTCGGATACCTCACGAAGAAACCTCCAGCGGAGCGGTTCGTCTGTCTTCATTTGTCAAGAGTACGCTGAAACAGACAGTGAACTTGAAGTGGACTTCTGTGGTTTGGTTGATCGGCAGCGGAGTGAAATCAAAAGGCTGAGTGGAAACCGCTATCGACCTCGTGTACGTGCAGTCTTGTCGAAAACCAGCGGCAGTGGGCGATTCGGTGGTCTTGTCACTTCTGCTCGTGACCTCTATCAGTGACCCCCCCCCCACCTCCCAGCCGTCACGCGGTGTGACGTGTGTGTC
Organism: Semibalanus balanoides; assembly: GCA_014673585.1. Taxonomy (NCBI): domain Eukaryota; kingdom Metazoa; phylum Arthropoda; class Thecostraca; order Balanomorpha; family Balanidae; genus Semibalanus; species Semibalanus balanoides. The sequence continues at coordinate 23,168 of VOPJ01001213.1, forward strand.
ACGTGGTGTGACTCAGCCGGACTGTCCAGCTGTCAGAGGTCACAGTGAGGTGGCAGCGGTGACAGGTGACAGCGGTGACAGCCGGACCCCTCTGTGGCCTGTGCCGGACTCGGCACCGCCGCAGCTGTACGGAGCTGTACGGAGGTATACGGAGCTAAACGGAGCTATACGGAGCTATACGGAGCTACACGAAGCTAAACGGAGCTAAGCGGAGCTATACGGACGTTATAACAGAGCCGACAAGGATCCTTAGAGAGCGATGTGGCAGTGATGCCTCCAACGAGCATATTTCCAACGCTGCCTTAAGTGACTGGCAAGTGACAAGCGAACGGATTCCTCTGTGGTGTTGGAATTCTTCTGTGGCGTTTCACTGACTGACGTGTGGTACTACGTGACTGGCACGGCTGCAGACGAGTGGAGAATAACGAGCGAGTGGTTGCGAACCAGCACTTAAATCGAGTGAACGAAAAGATCGAGAGACACAAAAGCTGGTTGAGCTTGGCAAGCTGGGGAGTCTGAGCTCAACGAGCTGGAGAATCTGAGCTAAGTGAGCTGGAGAGGCTGAGCTTGGCGAGCTGGAGAGTCTCGGAAAACCTGGAGCTGGATAATTCGGCGGAAAGGGATAAGCGAAGCCGATAAAAAACGAACGAGTCAGTGAAGACGCTGGTGACAGTGTCACTAAACTCGTTGACGGCAGAGTCAGTACAGAGCCAGTGACGGCAGAGTCAGTGACGGCAGCGTCAGTGACGGCAGAGTCAGTGACGGCAGAGTCAGTGACGGCAGCGTCAGTGGCTGTCAACTGCGTGCAGTATCAGCTGCCAAGCCGGCAGCGGAGACAGTGACGGTTTGGTGACAGAACCGGACACCACTGTGTGATACAGTCAGCTAACTCTGACGGTAGAAGTGACGGTAGAAGACGGTAGAAGACCTCCCAGGCTGACGAGCCATGCCTATTTCAGATTCGACCCTGATCTTACCCCAATTCAACGCCAAGTCGAGCCAGCCAGGTAAGGCGACGCGTGACCCTTGGTGCCCTCAGGTCATGCCCAGAACGTGACCCTTGGTGCCCTCAGGTCATGCCCATAACGTGACCCTTGGCGCCCTCAGGTCATGCCCAGAACGTGACCCGTCGTGCCCTCAGGTCACGTCCAGAACGTGACCCGTCGTACCCTGAGGCAGTTCGTCGAATGTGACCCTCCGTGCCCTCAGGCTATGTGTAGACCTTGACCTTGACCGCCGTATGACGTTGAACGAGTAGCCAAAGTCATACGGCGATTTTGTGACTTCATTCGTGTAGAGGGCTGTAGTTGTAACGTTGACGGAGTCGTACTACTCTGCTGCAGTTTAGCGCAATAGCTGTGACACAGTTGCAGGGTATTTTTAGCGTGACGTCACAGGTCGCATGTGACGCTGCAGGGCTACATGACGCCTCGGTATGGCTTAATTCGGGCATTTTATCTGCCTAACTGCATTTCGTTTGACTGTTGTAGCAATGCACTTCGCATCGTTTCGGATTAATTCGGGCACTTTATTAGCCTAAGCTACGCTCGGTCTTGATGTCTTGTTGGCAGAACACTATTTCCACTGGCAAGGTAACAGTTTAATTAAGAGGTGCTTTATCAGTCAAGCCTCGCTGGAACGTTTTGTATGAAGGAACATTAAAAAACAGTATAGATAAAAGCAGCGCAACATTTATCTTCAGTTACGGACTTAAATCCTGGGCATCTTTATCAGTCTAGACTGCATCTATTATATGGACTGTAATGTGCAGTTGCGACATAGCGGGTGCTAAACTCGCCTTGGGAGGTGAGACCCGTACAAAGTACGCACATGAAGAATTAACACCCATGCCAGCTAAAGCTAGGATCACTTTGTGAGGTTTCCCTGAGATGCAAAAGCACAAAACATTTAGGCGCTGGACGATGGAACTCTCCGGAAGTTGAGGAGGGGGGCTGAGGCATTTGAAGTTAGAATTCTGCCATGCACCGCTCATAGCATTAATAGTTGAAATTGATAAGTTGGGGGGCCGCCCCTCTGCCCCCGATACCTCTGGTTTCCTGGTGGGTCCTTTTGTTCAGTGAGCAGTTGTTCAGACATAAATTGTTAGACTGTGATTTTTCAGTGCGGAATATACAGACGATGCTTTCTTACTATTACTCGTTTATATTTATCCCGTGATGGAGAATGCCTTACTTCATAAGCACGTGAGCACACTGAATGGCTACGTTCTGGGTAATCAAAGACTGTCTGGTCAGTTAAAATCCTCTGACGGATCAGTAAAACCCTTCATGACTTACTACACAATGCAGTGGTCACGGCTCGCGCGGGCACGGAGAATATAACCCGGCTCCCGGCCTCGACTCCACTTGGATGGAAAAAATACCCTTAAAAAGTTAGTATTCGCGAAAATATCTACGCAATACGTTAGCGACAGAGGCGGAAATAGTGCCGATTATATAGGTTTCTCATCCATGCTTAGACTACTTTGGGTATACCTTCATTTTTTCGTATGAAATATGTGTGAAACTAAATCATTGGAAATTAAGAGCTGAAACGCAACTGCTAATTAAATAAAATACAAGTGTTCATACATACCGACTGCCGTGATTATGATAACGTGATGATGAATACATCTGATTTGATTTTGATGAACAGTATTTCTAAGGATTATCACTTGGTTTCACAGAAAGTATGAGGTAATATTTTATTCACTTGTCATGCCGGGTACCTCATCAGAATGAAAATTTTGTCCCCGACCTTGTCCATAAGGACAGAACACTTTACCACCCCTGGCAGTGCACTTTGTAGGTAATCAGAAACAGACGTGGGCCATGCCCCGTCCCAGGTGTTTTGTTCTTTGAATGAACATTGTGGCGACGGACGATACGTTATAGCACTTCAGCAAAATGGAAACTATTCTTTCGACTTCCGAGTTTACTATTTCCATGTGCAAGTTTGTTCACCCATTTAACCCGCGCGGCGTAGGGGTCTCTCGCCGAACGCGCGGCGTAGGGGGGGTAAATATTACCCCCTCTAACTCAAGTAACCGCAGCCGAGACGTCGCATAGGCAGGGCTCGTAGCGAGCATCTTCAATGAAACGAATCGAATGCTACCGAAAATTTTCAAAGTTAGGTCAAATGTAATGCGTCAACTCTCGTGGTCGATGGTCATTATGGAAAAGTTCTCGAGTTAATTTGAGTTAATGGTGTTTCATACTTTTCAATTAAAACTTCCTATTGATTAAGGCTGTCAATAAACATAAACTCTCAATAGGTGTAACATCTATTGCATGAAGTAAAAGTGAAATTGCATGCATTATCGTCTCGAAGGTTTATAGTCACGGTCACGAGAGTCTCACTGTCACCTCGATAAAGGAGGTCAAATTACTAGTCACTTGTGACATTCAATGGTTTTATGGGGGTCATTTTAGCACGTAAGAAATCTGATAGAAACAGTTCATTCTTTACAACTTGACCCCGTACAAAGGTCAAGATCAGGTGATGCTCAGGTGCGGAAAAACTGAAAACTGACGAATATGAATTAAACGATATATGCATGTTTCTTAGGGTTTAGTTTTTGTTCTCGATAACACAAATAATGGAGTGCAACTAATATATATGTATCATATGTCATCCAAAAAAAAACGTTATTTTGAAAAATGATGTCATTACTACTTATGCTTGTGAGTCGCAATCAAGTCACTTGAAAAACGAAACGCTATTCACGTTGAAATTCGGTTATGGGCAGTTTCTTACACTTGGTTCTCTCCATATATATATTTCCGGTTTTTTAGATACCTTTATGAATTTTACATTTTTCGGGGAAAAAATTCAGAAAAAAGTTCTTTTTTTTGATTTTGGGTGAGGTCAAAGAAACCAACATTTGGAATTAATCCCGGAAATTGCCGGAATATTTGTTAGAGATTACAATTTAATTTCGTATATATATACCCCCCCCCCCCTCCCCCCCCCTCTGTTTGCGTTTGCGATTTGCTTTAAGCTATGTTTTCTACGACTGCATATCAGACATTGTCGTTTATCATATAACAAAAATGGTATGGACAGACGTCATCAAATACGTCTGATTATCTGCCCAAATTCTCAATTTTTTGCTGGATGATTTTTTTTAGGTAGACGTGGCCAAATTGATGGCGAGATAAATTGGTACTGAAGTTTTGACTCGTTGTCTGTTACCGTTTTCAAGTGATCTCGGAAATACGTGAGGGGGGGGGGTGATATTTACCCCCCCCCCTACGCCGCGCGGGTTAAGTATCAGAACACTGTCAAAGTAGCACAAGCTTCTTCCGGATCCTGGAACCGGGGTCCAGGGATCCAAAGTAGTTCCCATGCTGTTTTATAACGCTTTTGATAGCCAAACAAACCAAACAGGTACACACAAATGTGAAGGATCCAGACGCAAAAGTTGCAACGCATATTAGTGCAGTAGGCTGTGCCGTTATCATTGTCATCATTGCCGTTATCATTGTCAGAATCTTGATTCAAAATTTGAAGTGTCTGGGATCAAAGCTCATGTCTGTTAAGAAATATGGGTACTTTTATTCATATGATGTCTCATGCTTTGTTGTTGAATCGGTGAAAGCAGTGGACTTTGTTCATCTGCGAATCCAGAAGGGGTGTTGGAGGGGAGGGGGGAATTCCCAACAGTATCACACAATTCTGAAAACTTATCCGATTTCGCTTGCTTATGAATTGGTAGCTGATTTAAAGCGATCTTTATTTTATAAAAGTTGCTTAGATTTCCTTTTACATCATAAAATATGCCATTTTTTGCCGATTTCGGACGGATGGGGGGATAATTGCCCATTTTGCCCAACCGTAGATCCACCACTGACTTTTTTGAGCATTTGCTTGACTCAGCGAAGTGCGAGTCAACAGAGTGGAAATGCGTTATTGAGTCATGAAACATTGTGCCTATTTCGAGACGCTGTAAAGTGTAGTGGTTGACTTGCGCGTTGGTGTATTTTGTCAATGAGTCAATGAGTCTTTTTAAAGAGCCTGCCCGGAACAGAGCTGGGGCGGACACTATTATGTGTATTGCAGTGATGTAGTGTATCCGCCGGCATGACGTCAGAGCAGTGTATTTGCTGCTCTGCTGGTGTGACGTCAGAACAGTGTATTTACTGCCCTGCCGTCGTGGCGCCACACTAAGCTGTTTGATGTTGGGCAGCTTGCACAGTCAGGGAACGTATACATGTTAAGCTCATCGGCTTCCGTCGGCTGTCTAAGAGCCAAGAACGCCTTTTTGTGGGTTGGTGCATCTCAGTACTGGAGTTGTTTTTATAGCTGATGCGTACCTATTTGAAAGCAGAAACTGCACCAAGAATAACACGCTCCCTGGAAGGCCTTTCCAAATTTATCGCACTGAAGGGGGCGACACCCGATTATATTTTGACCCTCACAAGTGCCATATCTATTTTTGGATTATTAGCGTTGAGAGAGGCTCTGGATAACTTTTTGATATATAATATCCCTATCTTCAAGGCCAAATGAGGCAAAATATGTTTTAATGTGTTTGGTATACGCTCCGAGGCTGTTCATTGTTGTGTAACGCAGCATTTAATCGCAGTTTATTTACATATCATAATTTGTGCGGTGATTTTGGTGTCATTTTCGTGGTGGCTCATAACATCACAAAAAAATATGACGATTGACGATTTACCAACGTGCCGTTCTTTTTTTTAGCAACTAAACCAATAATGATGATTACCGACCAGACCGATAACATCAGGAGATATTTAAAAAGGAATGATGTACACTATTCATATTTCAACATCTCTCGAGTTTGCGAGTTAAGCAGGAGACAAGTGCCCATTACAAACTTGAAGCATGTGTTCTCTAAATACTCTCTAAATACATGGCGGAATCTGGAAGCATTGGCATGATTGATGGCTATGCTTCAAGGCTAATTAAACATTCCTCGGTTAAAACGAGTATTGTCAAGATATACAACGACTTGAGTCTCCCCCTTCTTACTATCTTTGTTAACTGTTGATATAATTATTGACAGAGGCGGACGATGGTTAAAGTATCTTTTGTTTTTGTCTTATTGAAGGCTTAACCCTATTACTGTCGGGGGGGGGGGCGAATCGGCCCCCCTTGAGGTTTTTCGCGTACAGGTCATTCATAACCAAACTCAGAATTCTTCTAATTTGCATGGTCTTTGTCCTAATCATTTTAGGTTGCGCCAGTGCGCACATGGTGTACGTTTTTCAAAAGTTGAATTATTAGGAGGGGTTCCAGGACAGTTTTTAGGGGGGCGTGTTCGGCCGTTTTGACACAAAATCTTTGTATGGTTAAGCACTCGTGGAACTGGAGAGTTGTGTTTTGAAGAGAAGTGTTAGAAAAAACAGACATCGGTAGAGAATTGATTGCTTTGTCAGATGGCCATCTCAAAATGCCAAAATTTTGAATTTTAAAATCATTTTTTTGAAAAACTTATTTTTTTTCACAAAATGATGCATTTTTTCACGACGTTTCAAAAAACGGATTGTATGTGAGAGAAAACATGCCAAATAATATTTGTTGAAAGTTTCAGGATGATATCTACATATTTAATGACCTGATGTCAGGTCAAATGCTAACCTTCCAATATAAGTATATGGTGAAAAATGAAAAACGAGGAGTTTAATCATCTGCATCAAATTCCAATTATGTTTCTTAGTATCATTGTTCATTCTCTAGGCCCTTTTTGATGGAAAAGATGAAAATTTTTTAGTCAGTGACTGGTTGAAAGGTTCGATTCAAGGTCTCACCAAAGCACTTATTTTATCCAATAACTTCATGTACAAGACATCATAGGAGACTTGCAATAGTCTCAAAATGTTTGTCTCATCAATGCGCGTCTTTTATAATATGATTTTGACCGACGTATCTTCACCTTGACCTTTGACCGTCGGTCAATTTTCGATTTTGACAAAATTGATATGATTTAACTCCGCAGAAATGACAGAGAAACACGTGATGAGTACCAATATAAATGCTGTAGTATACTGTAAGCATAAAAATGCCTATTAACCGAACAAATATGTTGCTGTATAAAACGGTTTATAACATTTGTTGAACCTCTACAGTCCAAACTCATTGACCTGAGGTTCATTTCATGATGGCGTTCGGGCGAAAAGACAATTTCAAGCTCCGCACCTTGTACAGGCTCGATTTTAGGATTCCTACCTAGCTGCTCCATAGTTTCCGAATGATGCGATAATGGCAAGGTTCCTGAAAATGTCATGGTTTTTGATCAAAATATTAACTTCTGATTGGACGTCATTTGACCTTGAATGAATTAGATGACCATGTCACCAAAATTTGACAAAAAAGAGTTCATTGTCTACCTTAGTCACACACCAAGTTTTATGTTTTTAGCTCTTATGGCAGCCGAGATCTAATGGGGGGCGAATAAGCCCCCCCGACAGATTCGTATACTTTTCATCCCTCCAGGAATAGGGTTAAGAATGCCGGGCAACTTTGTTGATTTGTGCAATGGCTAGAAACCCCTCATCTCGCAATTAATTGTCGACTGCGTTACTTTCAGACTATATAGGTATCAATGCATACGTGGATACAGTATTTTCCCGATATTTCTGTTCCAGGAATATGGCGTCCAGGCTCGGCACCGCCGACGGAGCATCTGCGGTCAAAATAGGAGTTACAACTTGGATCAGAAACGCTCTGGACCTCCCTCGGCGCCTACGGATCCTTCGGTCTGGACTCCAACAGGTGGGTTGTGACACGTGACAAAAATGAACCCAGTAATACAAGCGCATCTTTTATAAGCAAAATAATAAGTGTGCATGAGTGTAAAATCATAAGTGTCAGCATGCTCCGGATTGAATAAGAGCTCCACATGCCACAAAAAATAGATTAGAGCTCCACGTGCCACACACATTTTAATAACAGGTATATGCCACAACAGTAGTATTTTGTTTATAGTTGATGCTGCATTCTCCTCGGCTTCATGGCTATTGTGCATCGCGGCCGTGTTTGTGTATGCTGCATACATTAATTGTGTTGCGTGAAGTTTTATGTATGTTCTTAACACTTCATTTAAGAGAAATGTTTAATATCTGCACAATCTATGCAATGACATTTGTATATCGATCTGGATCAGAAACAGTTGCACCGTAAGCGCAGCTTAATGTCTAATCTTACCGATTTTCAGGGCATTACATGAAACTAAGGCTGTGTTCTGACCCGTCATTTTCTACGGGGATTCTGGGGAATCGGTAGCAAAGTCCTTTCTGCCGATTCTCGTAGCAAAGAGTTACACGAATATCAATTTATGAGTGCATTGCCGAAATGCAGTAGGGTAAAATGCCCGCCGGGGATTCCAGGGATTTCCGTAGGGAATGAGACGGTCAGAACACAGCCTAAGTCTTGCCAAAACACTATTCAGTTCTGCACTAAGAATGACGCGAAGTACGAGCTTGTAAACAACGTCCTGTCTAAGGTGACCTACACTGTCCATAAGGTCGAGTTTCGTTATCCACAAGGTCGAGATTTACACGTTGTCGTGCGGGACCGTGGGTCGCGCTATCGCGTCATATCGCACCTGTTGGCCCTCCGATACGGCGCCTGTTTTGTCACCGTGTTTCGAGCGCTGACATAGTACGGCGGCACGGCTTTGATGTCTCCCGACCGAGTCTCTGTGTGGCCACAGGCGGATCCAGGGAAAGGGGGATTTGGCATTTGGTCATGGCCCCAAAACAATAGATTTCGTTCGTATTACGTACAATCTCGCATGTAAGCAGAAGTAATCCTGATTAAAAACAAAATATTGAGCAAAACAAAACGTAGCTAAACTGGTTCTGGTTGAATTTAGTAACGCAAACGCAAGCGCAAGCTGATGTTTCTTGTTGATATTTTGACAGAACTTGTGCTTTCTGATCAAAACCAACTAATCGGACGCTGTTGATCCACAAGTCTTTCCACACGGCCGGTGAACTACAGACCTACTCCCCGGAAATCCGACTATAACATATGTAGCATGTGACATGCGTCTACCTTGCCTAGACCCGCGCCTGTGTCGTGTGTAGGTTCAGTGTAGCGGCGCCCTTGACAGCCAGTGTCCGGGCGACGTTTGTGGGTATCGGCGCTGGTGGTGAGGTTTGTGGGTGTACGTCAGTGCACGTCAGTACCATGTACATCAGTGTACGTGGGTGTACGTCAGTACCAGTGTTGAGGTGATTGTGAGTGTATGTCAGCGGTATTTGCGAGGTTTGTGGGTGTGCCAGTGCAAGTGGTGAGGTTTATGGACGCAGGTGTGACGAACTGTGACGACTGACGAGTGAGAGTCAAAGTGACAAGGTGTGGACCTGCTGATGAAGGTGTGGCAAAGACAGAGAGTGTGGACCTGCTGATCAGTGGCGACACCACAGACTACACCGGTGATTGGTGTCGACCTACAGACGCACGTCATCATCATCATCATCATCATCATCATCATCATCATCATCATCATCATCATGTTATTTCTTTGTTTTGAGCTCCGAGTTCATTCGATCAACAAAACAAAGGATCGCGCAAAAGCATTGCTTAAATAAGCGCACCTATCCTTAATACAAAAAGCACGAACCACACTCACTCTCACAAAGGTCTCACTCACACTAACACAAATCATTTTTTTTTTTGTCCCCTACCCGTTATATAGGTAGGCAGGAGTTACCCATCCTTTCCCATGTGACCCATTTACTTTAAGTACCTTTTTTTCTTCGAGGTATAATAATTGAGACTAATCACGTTGGGTCACACCACTCCCTGCATGATATTTTTTTGTGTTTTTTTAGCAACCACCACCGCAATATGTTAGTAAGTTTGCCCTGTAACCCATCAGGACTGATAGCTATGCTAGTAACTCCGATAAGATTACAAGCTTAGTCAAATATACAGTATTATGGGGGGGGCATTCATTTCTTATTTACAAACACGCCTAGTTAAAACACACAGAACACAATCAACACAATTCAAAACACAATCAAACACACACAACACACACACACACACCACACACCACTACACTCACACGCACACGCACACGCACCACGCACACGCACAAGCACACGCACACGCAACCATCTCATTACAAACTTTTCTTCGACTTATTGCATGCATACTTTTTCCCCGACCTTGACGACGAAACGTTGATATTAATATAACTTAAATGAGGCAAAAAATAAAAAAAATAAAAAAATACATTAAGTTATCATAACCGATGCACCGAGGAAATATTCATGTCTTAAACATGAGTAACGTGTAACAATGTTTGTCATTATTCAAGCAACAGAGGCATGATAGGCATTTAGGAAATTAGGTTCTAATAAGCTTTCTTTATGTTCGCTTATTTTTTGGGACCTCACTCAAATCCCTAAATAATTTACAAATAATTTGTGTTCCATATTTGGAGCAGTTGCAAGATAAAGCAAACAACCTATAGTGGTAGACTGCAAAATTGGAACATAAAAATAGTTGAGTTTAATCTTGGTGTTTGTAGGTTTCACAATACCTAAACAAACTGAATTGGTATTAGGTAAGTTCTTTATTGATGTGTGCTAATAAAATGATGGATGCATTGTTCCTTAACTATTTTCTAGGGAACCTGAGTATTTTGTGTTGATAAATTAATGGTTGTAGAAGGGTGCAAAAAAGTTTTTTTATCAATTATTCTAACTGCTCGTTTTTGCACAGTATCACAAGTTTTTATTAAATGTTACGTTTCATAATTTGTTGCCCAAATCACCGCACAATAATTATAGATTAGGGACAGAATTAACGTAATTGTAAGCAACAGAAAGTTTGCTGTGAAGATAAGTAGTGCTTTGATCTTCCCATAACTCCTATATTTACGGCGTTATTAAAGATGCTACACTACTTATATGACTCTCCATTTAAGATTTTTCATCAACATGAACGGCCTAGTTACAATGCATGTTTTCCTGGTTGCATTTGAGTATCATTTTATTGTGATGTCAGATCTGGCGGTCACTGACTTGAAATATTTTGGTAATTTGTCTTGCCTTGCATAAGTGTTAATCTATTTACTTGGAACCACTCGTTTATTTTTATAAACTATTCATTCATCTTTGTTATTGGAGCTCTTCAACATTTCTACCTGGATACAAATTGCTCCTTACATCAGCCAAAATAAAAGTACCTAGGTCTGTTGTTTTGCTGATATCATAATATAAAAGAATAAAATTTAAAAGAGACCTAGAATTGAACCCTGTGGGACACCATTCGTCATCACTTGTTTCTTCGATATAATGTCATTCTATTTTGTCATCTGATGTCGTATTAAGATATGACTCCATCACTTTTGTTAAGAAATCCCCGTATCCCTATCGGTGTATTTTTTTTTCCAAGAGAATTTTCTAAGCAAACTTGTATCGAAAGCTTTTTTTAAATCTAGGATAAGGAAGCAAGTTATATTCGTTATTTTGTTAAAGATTTTGTAACTTCATCGTGCATATGCACAATCGGCATGTAAGTACTGTGTTGTCCTGAATCCAAATTGAAAAGGGATTCAGGATATTCATTATCATTAAGAATGTCATTAATGTTAATAAGCATTATTTTCTCAAGAATTTTCGAAAATTTTGGTAACAATATAGAAATTTGGTCTATTAATTATAAATTGATCTTTATCTCCTTGTTTGTAAGATTGGTGCAATAAATAGCGCTACCTTTAAGTTTGTCTGGAAACACCGCTGTTCTCAGACATAAATTGAAAAAAGTAGGTAAGATGATGCATAAAGTGGTTTATTACGTTCCCAGTAGTATTAAAGAGCTTATTCCAGTCAATCCCGCCTCCCACCCAGGGTTCAGAGATTTAATTATATTTTTTATTCTGCACAGGAGTGGTGCAAGGGTATGTGTAAGAACACTCATTGAATGGGTTCTTTGTATATTTATGCTACTGATGGACATGAACTAGTGAGAAGGATGCTTCATCTCCAGTTCAGCTCCAATTGATGAAAATAATTATATGTAAAGCCTTCAGGGACTTCTTCACCCTTATAGTGTAATATCTTTATTCTGTCACTCTAGAATAGTTTTACGCGAAAACTTAGATAGCTTTGTTTTTGCATTCTTATGTCATTGGATGTTAGCACATAATAAGACGATATATAGCATTATGTCATTCATGCATCTCCTTCTACAAGATTGTTTTATATTATACTCTTCTGCATCTACTTATAGACAACCGCAAAACGAATTAGGGCGACCAGCTCTCTTATTATTTCACTAGTATCGCCTCTCATAACTAGTTTTCATTTTTGCAATGCCGCATTTCTCAAATAACTTTATTTATACCCAGGTTTATTCTTTTGTTATTTATTGAACATTCAAATAGGCTCCCGGGCAGTGATCCAAGGTGCGTTAATGGGGAGTCTTCTTACCCTGCCAAACGCGTTGTGTCGATGATGATTGAGATAATAGTTAAATGTCACTACGATATGCCTTTAATAAGTTGGTTGCATGCAAACGTCTAGTCCAATCATTGTTATCGTGAAACTAACTTCCCTATTCCTTCCATACACAAAAATATTTCAACACTAAGTCTCAAGGCATTCTTGGCGCCGATTAAAAGTCGTTACTCCGGATACGTTTCCTTTTAGCATCTTTAGTGTGACTAATGCCTAGTTAGCCCACAGATATTTCATTGACTCCCGCAAATATACGGTTAAGTGGTGCTGGATATAGTCATCATTGCCTTATCCAGTAACATAGAATGAAACCACAGATTGAATAGATACACTCCTTGATGAATATGTGTCAAGTACTGTGATCTCACAATGACCTGCTATTCATCGTCGCAACCATCTTCAAAATATTGTCTAGGCAGAAAATCCTCGTTACCCAGACTAAGTATAGCAGACTTTTGAAAGATGAATTACAATATTTACTTTTGTTGAGCAAGAACGAATTACGTTAATTGTAGGTCACCAGCTAGAACAATACAATCTCTATTTCATTTTCTTAAACTTCTCAAAGCAGATTTTCCATGTAATCTAAAAATACCTTGCTAAATGGTTTGAGGGTCTGTATATTTCGAGCCTCACCAATATATTTTTTTGATCCCCGAGACGCCAGGTGGGAAGTTAACCTCTACAATCATAAGTTATGCGGCACAATCTATACCTTTAGAAGATCATGTTCCTCGTAATGCTACAATCATATTTGTCATGTATGTATACTGCAAAAACTCCGCCCCACCCTCGCCTAGTATTTCTGCATGACGCAAATCATATTGTAATGATCAAGATTGTAGTTATTCAAAGTAATATCAGTTTTTAGCTCATGTTTCTGCTATACCAAATAATATTCCCAAGTTATGCCTGTGCTTTCTCACCAGCGAAAATTGTTTGTAAATCATCAAATTTGTTTTTACATCACCCTAATACATTTCAAATGCGATGACATTAAAGCTCCCATCAATGGTCAGTTAGCACGATATGATAATAATCAACACATGGGTTTCGGATATTTATCAAGAATATCCTCCTCCCCCTATCCCCCTCGCTATTCAAGAAGTTGATCGATCATTATTCCAATGCCTCGATATCTCCACTTTGCCTCGGGTGAAGTTATAAAAACCAATCATAAAGCGAAATGAAATCATATACTCGACGAATTACATGTCTTTGAATACATCGGGAAAAAATAATACCGAAACCACACTAAAAAAACGAGGGGAAAATACGTCGACTCAAAAATGTAGGCGCTACAACATGCTGAAAGACATGATAACTATGATGCATGCTGAACTTCATATATAGTATATATTTTTTTTCTTCTCACCCATTCCGTTGGTTTTGAACAATAAAATACTCACTTCTGTTCTATTTCTACCACATCATCCCCCACCAAAAAACAACACATTTGCAATATCTAGGGGCTATATCTAACAGAGATCCATCTGATATACCTCTAAACACTATTTTCCCAGCAGATCTTGTTGAAGCCATACGATAGTAAATCATCAAACCATATACAATATTGACGCTTTGTGTCATCAGATCAAAAAGGTAAACGAAGGGCAGTGGAAGTTGACGATGATATGGCGAAAAGGAAAACCATTGCTTTGTCTTTGATTTACGTGCAAGCTTTTTAAGGCATGTTCTACAAACCTTGCCTTGCTTAGAAGGCAGCGACCCAAGCGAAAGTAATCCAAATGAAAGAAAATAAATAATAGTTGCAGAAATTTTTTCCGGGGTTTAAATATCTTATTCTTCCCTAAATAATTTGCTTTTATATTCCTTGTATAAATTTTACACGCGAAAATATAAAAAAAACTAGAGAATAAAATATTAAGCTAATTGCCAAGAATATTTATATATCAGCCAATTACCTGTCATTCTAGTTGTCCGGTCCATCGCATGTCCATTATCTTATAATACAAATAATCCAAGTGGTGAATTTTACTCGCCGATAATTAATAGCGCGAATCCCTTTGTTCAAATGTAAATCGATTTGAAAGCAATTTCCTAGTCTTCAGTATTCAGTGTTTTACTTCCTATTTGTCAAGCTGTGGAATCTAAGATGGTTACTTGTTTGTAAATACTCAATCCTCGAGTTTGATGGTGCAGTACTTTTTGGTTTTCAGTTTCCTTTTCTGTTTTAGAATTTCCTTCTCCTTTTGAAAGTCCTTTTTTGTGGGCTATGTGAGAGGGTGATTTGATCTGTCAGGCTTGGATGATCCGTCCTTTTGGCTCTTTGCTTGGTTCGTGAGCTAAGGCCTGGTTGCATTTCACTGCCTTCGATCTGATCCAGAACAGAGGCCAGCTGCCCCTCTCCGTCTGTTAGCATTTGTGTTTGTATCGAGTCTTTCCTGCCTTCTTACTTTCCACTTTTTGAATGGGTTTATCTGTTACGGAGTCTCGCTTCTGTCCTTCTTTCGACCTCTAGCCCTAATCATCACTGCTTGGAAATGATGTGTTGCCAGGCAGATTGCCTCAGCTGTGCAGTGACTTTTGATTTTTCACCATCAAGTTGTTGGTGTCTCTGGTGTCGTTCGTAATTGGTAGGGTTCTTTCTAGACGGATGTTTGCTTTTATCTGTTGGTGTTTGTCTCTGTTCTTTTATCACCTCTTGTGGTTTTCGTGTCAGGACCCTCCTTTTCTCCCTATGTCTTCACATCTTTCTTTCCTGGTTCTTTTGTTCTGTGCGACACCTCTTTCCTCTGTGGCTGTGCCCTGCTGCCTCCCTGTATGACTTTGGGTGGGTTTCAAGCATAGTCATGATTCCTCATTTGTTCATGTCAGGTGAGACTTATATGAACACTTGGAGGCCTCTTTGGATCCATTTCACACCAGAAACATGTCCCACCTTGTGTGTAGTATTTAGTCAGTTTTCCTTCTTTCGAAGGCCAGCAATCTGGTGACAAGTGACATTTTGGCCAAAGGTGTCAATGATTCATGGGCATGAAGAGGTTCCACTTCTGGTTGTATCTGCATGTTTTTGGGATCCTGTTTTCTATTATATCTTTCATCCCTTACTCTTTTTTGTTAAATCTCACAATCAGGCTGCTCCCCCTCCTAGCCATGTTGAACGTGTGTTCATGCACCAACTCGGGAAGCGAACACCTGTTATGGTACTCAATACAATCGTGACTTAACAGTCCCTCAATTTTACCGTTTGGTCTCAGTCAAGTTTTCCCCTCAGGATCCAAACAGTTCCTGTCTGCTGTTTACGGCTCCGCAGCTTCAGCCTGTTTTTTTCAGCTTCTTTAACCTGTTTTTCCCAGTCTTTCTAACTTATTTTGAACTGATCCAAATCTGCCGCTTTCAACTCATCAACTGGTTCAGACAGAGTTATGGTCAAAATGCTTCAAGTTGTAACTAATATGTGGTAATGTATCATGCTTGAAACAAGAATCAAGGAAAAAAAAATGTTCCAGCGTTGCACCCAAAAACTAACTAATAATTTATTGACATTCATAATTTTAAACCAATAACTGCCCAGTAGTTAAGCAACCAATGAAATCAAGTACAGTTGTAGAAAGTTAAGGCCATAAAAATGAGGAATAATAAAGTGTGCCTGTTCTGCTGTAGTAGCCAAGCAGAATCAACCAAAAGACGAAGAATGAGAACACTTCACCTAGGCTGTTTCCCCTTAAGCGACTCCAAAACAATATCAATAATGGAGAAGAATATTCAAACTATTTAACAACTGAAATTACTTTGCGCACCCTAAATAACGAATGAATGTGACAAAAAATATCAGTAAAATGGAGAAAGCAAAAACACCAGAAATGGAAGAAAACCACTCTGAAACAGAATTCAGGTGTGCAGAAACCAATGTGACGAAACCGGCGCGGAAAAAAACTTATGTGACGCTCCTCTCTGACACCTAAGTAACCAAAAAATGAGAAGTAAATGATATTTGTTGACCAGCATCAAACAGAAACCCCATAAAGAATGCCGCCATGTAACCCCACGAAGCTCCAGCTAGCGGAAAAAACAGCCCCGTAGCTGATATAACGCAGTCGCAATAATCCACGTCAGCACGCTCGTAGTCAAGGTCAAGGAAAAAAGAATATGTAATAAATCATAGATTATGTACATACATGGTATTACATTGCATGGCATGCCTGTCATAACATAATGAATACATATATACATGGAAACGATACTATACATTACAAATATTACAGCTAAAATCGACCTGTTTTTAACAATAAATTTCGTCACGTCACGCAACTATATCTCTTCAATCCGGTATCCTGTGGCCTGTGGGACTTGTTCTAGTGCAATCTCACACTTTCGGTGTCTCTGGTGTTTTT
Source organism: Semibalanus balanoides (assembly GCA_014673585.1). Taxonomy (NCBI): domain Eukaryota; kingdom Metazoa; phylum Arthropoda; class Thecostraca; order Balanomorpha; family Balanidae; genus Semibalanus; species Semibalanus balanoides. The sequence goes on from VOPJ01001213.1 coordinate 39,966, forward strand.
TTCGGATGCACGGGGATTAACACAGTCGGTATTTTGTCTAAATAGGGCCAGTGATATCAGTATGTCCTCTGTGAGAACTCATCCTGTTCGCACAGCAGTTGAGAGTTTCTCCCTGCGCTGTCCTCTGCCCTGGACTCAGTGCTGGGTTTGGACTATGGTGTCAATCGGTAACCAAAATTTTGGATACCGAAAAAATTGTGTGACCGATTCGGTAATCGGTCGGTCAGACTGATAAATTTTTGGACACTTTTCGGTCAGCTTAATCCTGTTCAAATAGGTGTACTGTTAAAAAATCGGTCAAATCTTGGACATTTTGGGCCTCAACCGAAATCGGTCAATATTTGGACAACCAAAATGCTTCCTGTTTGGTATTGGATTGGTTTTGGTCCGGCAATTTTGGGAAAATGACATCACTAGTTTGGACTGATTGTGTTGCCTCCTCTGTTTCTGCAGGGATACAGGGTACACCGTCTACCGGGAAGGAGTTCCGGCCTGTCAGTTATGACTCTGACAGCCTGCAATGTCAGAGGAGACAACAGCAGCAGGTACTGTTGTACCGCATCCAGACACTAACCTTGAGCTGCCGGGAAACACGGCGGCGCTCAGCGCCGTCACATTTGGCATATAAACTTGATCCTTTCTACACAGTTTGAGAAAATTCAAGAGTCATGTCAAGTTAGGTCAGGTAACCAGGTCAGGTCAAGTGACCCCACCTTCAAAACAATATGCGGTTCTGCCATGACCAGGACCACAGTTTATATGGGATCGATATCAAACTTTTATGATTACATTATGTCATTAGTATCTACAAAATGCATAGCTCGTTTTTTGTGACCTGAGGTCGTGTCAATTTTGTGACCTCCCATTATAAGTGAAAAGATGAATACTCATTTGTTTTCTTCAACGATACCAGTACATTTCCTTCTGGATAGTTTAATCATAAGATATAATGTAAGATCGAAGTGCAGTTTGTGTTAAGTAAACCATACGGGTTCATCAAAGGTCATCCGAGGTAACCAACACCTTTTCGTCAATAACTATGAAAATAATGCAGATAAATCATTGCAAGTATCACCAATGTGTTTGTATTGTCGAGACAAGTCTTTCATATGTAGCATTAACTACTTGGGTCACCACTTAACATTTACCTGTGGTCATTTTTTAAGTTGACCTCACATGATAAAATTTAACACATTTAAAAGCGCCTTGACGAGACAAACACGATGACGCTAACAGTATTGCGTTCTCTTTATTAGGTAATAAGTAATTTGTGAACGTATTTGGTAATCATCAATTTAAAAATTAATGACCTCTATAGCCTGCATATATTTGGTATTTAATATTTGTAAATATATTTAACTTTTGATCTGAGGTAAATTTTTGGGAAAACAACAAAGTCTATTGGAAATTTCGATTGGAGTTGATTGTCTTTGACCAATTGTTTCTAGATAGTTCCCGAGATATTTGGGGGTTTCTGGAGCGATGTCCTAAGACTGGAAAATTTGACTTTCGCTGACCTCTGGTGACCTGAATTTTGACTTGAACAAAACAAAATCCGAAATAGCTTTGACATGATTTATGATGACAACTCGAACAGCGTTTTTGTTGTTGTTGTTGTTTTGGTGTAGATGTCATAAGCGCCGAGTTAGAAGGGGATGTGTTCAAACTCCCCCAGTAGGGCGCGAAATGCAGAGGCCCAGTGGGGCCCAGGTTACATAATAATACACATTATAAAATTATATATAAAATAAAATATATAATATAAACATTAACTCGATTATAAAGCTGTGTAGCCCCGCAGATATTATCTATGTGTATCCAGACTTAGAGGAATGCAACATTGGAAAAGCTCAGCATAAGAAGGCATCGTACGCGATGTATATTCGTATAATTGTTGGAATCTCACGAAGCTCTGGCTACACACAACAGCTTTACCATTTAATACATATATATATATATATATGATATATATATATATATATATACTATATATACTATATATACATATGATATATAATATATATTTATAATATATATATATATTTTACAATCCTTGTTTAAGACATTGTTTCATAGAAATGACCGAATTTCTTGCGTTTATTCAGTTTCTGCCACCTTTTTCAAGGATCGTACTAGTAAAGTGTTGCATCTATTTTAGGTTGCACCAAAAGGGTCAAGGAGTAGTCCATGTGCATATTTCCTCTGCAAACCGGTTTCTCATTAACATATTACATTTCAGCAAAATTAGGGATACATGACAGTGACGGGTAACGTTCGATAAGTTTTCACTAAACATGACGTATTTGCGGTTGAAATAGATTACAAAATCACGCATTTCTAATCATACACATTACACTTTAATGCTCCTCCATAGTGGAAGATGACTTGCTCAGCATTACTCTAGCCTCTGAAATTGCATCATTTAGAGAGGCATTTAGCTGCCCCTATCTACGCGGTTATATTGTGAAGGGTTATGATACCCGCATGATCACATTGGACGTTTAAATAAGGGCGCCTCGACTGAATAAACACAGCTTCCAGCACTCTTAAGCGTTTCCGGTTGGTCTCGTGTGCCAAGATGACGGTGGCTGCCGACCGAGCTCATCCTCGATTACGCTCCTGCCATGCTGTTCTTCAGTGTTTTGTATTTCACACTTTGTTTGTGGAATGTGAGTCTCTTCGTTAGGTTTCGTAGTTGTACCAATATAGGATACGAGTATTGGCTGCAGTCCTCATGAGGGCATTGAATTCGTATACTAATTGTCTGCACTTGGGGTAGTTCTTTAAACGGTGTTTCGCATGATCATGTTGGCCGTTCTTCTGCTCTTGAAATATGAGTAATTGTTACCCGGTCAAGTCGGTAGGAGTTACATGCTTCTTCACAATATCTGTGAGTACTCGCTCATTCAATTTGTAACCGGAAGACATTTGGTTCTTTTAGTACAAAACATGAGTGCTTGTGTCCTCTTTTTTGCTGTTTTCTGTCGGTTCCATGAAGTCATTGAGGGCGGTTTCAATTTCTCTGTCTATATCTGCTGCTGTGTAGTTATTGTTCATGAGCATCTTATTATTATATTACAAGAGCAACAGAACGGCCAACATGATCATGCGAAACAACCAGTTTAAAGAACCTAACCACAAGTGCAACAATATAGTTTACGAATTCACATGCCCTCATGAGGACTGCAAGCCTCATACTCCGAAAGTATCCTATATTGGTCACACTACGAAAGCACTAACGAAAGACTCACGATGCCACAAAACTCAAAGGTGGTGGAAAGTCCAAAAACCTACATGAAGAACCAGCAGCAGGCAGCGTTAAACCCGAGATGAGCTCGTCGACAGCACCAAAATCACTTGGCACACGAGACCAACCGGGGAAACGCTTAATGTAGTGCTGAGTCTCTGATTTATCAGGTCGAGGCGCCTTGATTTAAACGCCCAACGTGATCATGCGGGTATCATAACCCTTCACAATATAACCGCGTAGATAGGGGCAGCTAAATGCCTCTCTAAGTGATGCAATTTCAGAGGCTAGAGTGATGCTGAGCAAGTGTGTATATCTTCCACTATGGAGGAGCATTAAAGTGTAATGTGTATGCTTAGAAATGCGTGATTTTGCAATCTATTTCAACCGCAAATGCGTCATGTTTAGTGAAAACTTATCGAACGTTACCCGTCACTGTCATGTATCCCTAATTGCTTGAAAATGTCATATGTTATGACGAAACCGGTGCAAGAGGAAATATGCCATGACTATCCTTGGACAACTTTTGTCGCAACTAAATAATGCAACTACTTACCTAGTACGATCCCTTGAAAAGGTGCAGAACAAACTGATAAACGCAAGAAATTCGGTCATTTTTAATGAAACACACACACATATATATATATTTTCTTTAAAATATATGTATTAAAATGATAAATACCTGTTGTGTGTACGCCAGAACTTCGTGAGATTCCAACAATTATACGAATATGTATTGAAAAGGATGCCTTTTTATGCTGAGCTTTTCCAATGTTGCATTCCTCTAACTCTGGATACACAGGGATCATATCTGCGGTGCTACACAGCTATATAATCGAGTTTAAATCTTTAAAAAACAAATTCACAAATCATTTAACCCGCGCCCCACTGGGGGGGGGGTGTTTGAACACACCCCCTCATGTTTTATCAAGATAACGAAAAAACGGCGGCGCGTAGCGCCGCAAATTTTGCTAATCTATTTACTGATTCTTTTCGGACTTTTTTCGAAATTCAAGTTCGTGTCAGGTCAGGTCAGGTTTGCACTCAGGTCAGGTCAAGTGACCCTACCATACAAAACGTTTGCGTCAGTGCATGACTACAGTTTTAAGGGATCGCTATCAAACTTTAGGATTAGCATTAAGTCATTAGTATCTACAAAATGTATATCTCGGATTTTTTTGTATCGGTGACCTTAGTCGGGTCAATTTTGCGATCTCCCCATTATAAGTCAATGGAGAAATAATCAAATGCTTTCTTTGTCGACGATATTCAGTCCAATTTCTTCTGGATGATGTTATCATATATATTATGTATGACCAAGTGCAGGTTCTGTTAGGGAACATTACGGGGTCTCGAGGTCAATCACGAGGTCAACAACAACACCTTTTCGTCAATAATCTGGGCCATAATGAGATAAGAGCTCCATCTTCACAGTGCGCTGCTCTTCGCTCTCGTCAAAACACATTAACTGATATGCACATGACTACTTGGGTCACCACTTGACCTGTGACCTGAGGTCAATTTTAAAGTTGACCTAAACATGGATCAAATTTTGAAAATATTTCAAAGGCTCCTTGCGAGACAACACACGATGGACGTAACAGTATGGCGTTATCTTTTGGTTGGTGGTAAGAAGTCTATTTACCGAACATATTTTTTGCTAAAATCAGCTTTTTTTGACTTTTAATGACGCTCTAGAGCTAAACTATTGAGCGCTGCGGGTATTTTTGAGGACATAGATGGCGATTTGCAAAATTTCATTGGCTAGCCAATTCGTCTTCCATTGAACGCTTGTTTTAGATAGCTAGTTTCAGAGATAATTGGAGTTTGGTTCTGGAGTGATGTCCTAAAACCTTGAAAATTTGACTTCGGATGACCTCTGGTGAACTGACATTTTAGACGTGAGCGAAGAAAGTCTGAAATAGTTTCGAAGTGATTCTTTCGAATAACAGTTCGAACAGTGTCTTTCGTTTTGGTCTACGTTCCATGGGAGCGGAGTTAGAGGGGGGTGTTCAAACACCCCCCACCCCCAGTCGGGCGAAGTAAATGCAGAGGCCCAGTGGGGCGCGGGTTAAAGTGTGGCATGATGACCACAGCTATCTGCAAAAGAGTTAAAAGAAAAAAGAAAAAAAAAAAACAAGAAAAAAAAAACTTTATACTGATCAAACAATTGATCGCTTTATTATTTTTTTATTTTTCGTTTATACGTGTCTATTTTGCGTTTTCTGGTTGCACTTCTGCATTTTGTCATTTCGATTTTAATATTAATCGTGACGAATACGCACTTCTTCGTTTCTTCACTTTCTCATTTCGTCAGTGGAGACTGCATTGTGAATCAACACGAAGCTTACATTTGTATGAACGCAGGAAAACGTAAAAGTGACCTGATGTAACGCTAATGCGAAGCAAAAAAAAAACACGCACAATGGAGCCATGCAGTTAGTGTCTGTATGTGGCATGATTCAACATGATTGTTAAGATGATGCCACTTATCTACACTTGGACACAATCCCGATTGAATATGATATGTATGGGCAATTTTGTCGATATATAATTATACTATAATTATTATCACGTGGTGATTTCATAAAAATGGCACCTAGTGTTCTTCGGCTCATATCTGCACAGGCTTTACCGAAGAGAAACACCAGATATACCATTTCAAAAAGAGCAAACATTTACGTTTTCAAGAGCACCATAAACTATTCGATAGATTATTCTATGTTCTAACACGTGTCGAAAGATAATTTTCAAAACTCGAGTGAACGATTTCGGGATTTAAAAGCATTAACGGTTTCCATACAAAAGACCTAAATCAGATGCCTTGAATCAGAGGATCACGCTGTCAGTTTATGGCACGCTGCAAGTATCGTTGCCCTTAATTTGCTTGTTTGCGCCTTACACCATGTAACAAAGGTAGAAACGTCAGAGAATTTCTGGTAAGAAATATTTCCCGGCTACATCGAAGCGCGGAAGCCTAGCCGACTAAAAGTCGGACTTGAATTTCTTGATTTTTTCGTCTGGGGAAGAAGATGAGTGAGATTGGTTTTTTAAAGGAGAGAACGATCCACGAAGTTGAAGGCTGAAGACTGGCTCAGGACCTGCTGGACACAGCTTCAGGGCAATTAGCGAGTGCCGTCAGTGGTGCGTCGGCGAAGCGTCTCCAAGCGTGCGTCCTAGTGGTGGGAGGCTCATTTTGAGCGCAGCTATGACTTGTGTCATGACACACAATTTCTCACACGTTGAATTTGGAGTGTTCTAGGTGTTTTTTAAATTTCATCTTCAGAATGAGGAGCAACCCTGAGTCTCCAAGTTTTGTGTTGGGACTAATGCAGAATACTTAGTGTAATACACGTCTCTCCGTGCGACTTATTTGCGCGTTTCAAACCTGGTTGGCGACACTATTTTATCTTGCACGTGTCAAGCACAAATTAATTGCTATCGAGATATATTTATGATGGTCTGAAGCAATTGTCCGCTCTTTTGACATGGTCGTGCTTGGTTTTTCTTTAGTCAAAAACTGTGGCAGAATATGATTCGAGGAACGTAGGGGTGCCATTTTTTATGAAACACTGTATACAATATATAAATATATACTATATATATATATTAAATATTAATACTAAATGCCCAAAAATTAAAATAAATAACTGTCAAGATTTATCATTTTGACTGAATCCACTTTGGAGACATGTTTACTATACTGTTCTATATAAAAAATACAAATTTAAACATGCGAAAAGTCAATTGAACTAAGCCAATGGAAATGTAAAACATGTCATGTGATTGCTCATTTTATTTGCACAGTCAATTTATGCATTTTGTAAACATCACAAAACAAACTTACCATGAGACGGATAAAAACAAACACATAGCCCGCACACTGTCTCACTATTCGTCAGAAATCTCATGAATGTCCACAATCTGAGGAGCGAGCATGTTCCAAGTCTGATGACATAAGCCGTTTTAACGATGGATTATTTTTGTGCGAAATGCTTTAAAACATTTTAAAATAATTTAAAATGCTTTAGAAGTAGCCGTTTTCACGATTTGATAATTTGCGAAAAATGTTTTAACCCTCGCCTAACGGGACCGGATGGTGAGGGTTAGAACATCTTACAAATAGTCGATCGTGAAAACGGCCACGACTAAAACATTCAAAACATTTCAAGATGTGTCTAAAACATTTCGCGCAAATATCCATCGGTAAAAAAATGCTACTATACCAGCATTACACTTATGCTACTAATCGATCGACTACGCAAAGGCTACTGCTGTTGACCCTGTGCGACGCTTCTCAAAATTCAAGATGCTTTCAGGGGTGCCACTATATATCTCTTGGGGATGGCCCGAGGCCCAACTCCAATGATTTCAAATTTTAAACACTAGGCCTATAGTGTTTTTCAGAACAAGAATTGAGTTAAATCAATCAAATTAGCGTTAGCCCACCCCCTACCGATTTCATAAATCTATACGTCTCCTCCTACCTCCCACCTCCCATCAATGGCCTGGCAGTGGCCGGCGCCCCGCCAGTGCAAAAATCGTTAAAGCACTGCGCCGACGCACACTGCAAGTCATCATTGCAGGGATCGCCCGGTGCTACGTCACCCAGTATGCAGAAGCCAAATGAATCATTACAATTGTTGCTTCTGCACTCCGCGTCATCCACTGAATCGCACCTTTCTCCGTTGTTAAGAAGCTGGGCGACACATATGCCACCAACACACTAAGTGACGCACATTGCATATCTGACAGGCCACGGGCACCCATCTATTATTGGAGTGGGTGTTGTCCGTCGTCTGGTGTCGTCGTTGGGCAATTGGTTCGTGCGTCGTTGTCATTGGTGTCGTCGTTCTTCATTGGTGTCGTCGTTTGTCGTCGTCGTTTCGTTATTCGTTCCGTCGTTGAGGGCAGTTGAGTCGCCCGAGGGAGGGCACACACTACTTGCCTCACAGTTGTTGGACATGCACTGTGATGGCCGTCCTGTGCATGTGCGTTGTTGGCGAGCTTCATCATGCTCAAGCTTCAGTTATGGGTAGCATGCAGAATTTGGTTCGTTGCGTGCGAGCCGTCGATGTCAGTGGCATCCGCACTCGTTGACAATGCAGCCGGGCTGCCCGGTGCAGATGGCTGACGCTGCACTCCGGGGCGTTGCTACAGGCCTCTCCCTTACCGAGCCTTCGCTTTTGCATGGTGTGGTTCCAACAGTACCTGGACTGCAGTACTGCTGAGCGGGGCAGTGTTGTGTGGAGTACGGCACAGGACACTCGTTTTCAACACACCTCCTGCGGTCACAGTTGCCGGAAATGCAATGAGCGGACGTCGAGCATCTCTCGCCGTTCGCCCGCTTCGCAGTGCAAACGTTGCCCTCTAGGCCGGATGTGCAGTGCTGCGTTTGCAAACAGTCGACGGACGAATCGATCGTCGGGCAGGCGTCCGCCTTGCATTTGCCGTTCCGGCAAACGCCATGCAGGCACTGCATAGGCCTGAAGCAGATGGTGTTCACCGCCTGTTTGACAGCACAGCGGCTGTCTTGTGCGCAGTACTGGCCGACAGGGCATCCTACATTGGACATCGGAATCTCGCATGTGTCGTCTTTGGGCCGGCACATGTTACCATGCGTCGAGGCCACGCACGCATGGCTCTTGGGACAGTCGTACCTTTGTCCGGAACACTGTGCAGGTGCTTGACGCAGTAGTAGTGCGGCACACGCCACTGAGGCACTGCTGGCCGGCGTGGCACCAGTATCCGGGCTGTCCGAGCCGGCGCACACGTCTTAGTGAGGGTACAATACGAACCCTGCTGGACACTCGTGGGTGGAGTACGGGGTCCAGCAGCCCTTGAACCTGTCTACCGTGCCATACACAGTTTTGGGCGCCTGGACCGCCGGCGGTGCATAGACCAGCGACTGTGCATGGGCCACCGGCTGTGCGTGTGCACGGACCGCCGGCTGAGCATGGTCCTCCTTGGTGGCCGCGGCCAGAACGCTGGCCACGAGGCCGAGCACCAACGCTGCAGACAGCTTCATGGTGGCGGGAGGTTTCCACCGTCACACTGCTGCTGCGGAGGAAGTCGTGATGGCCGGGAGTGCCGACGCGTGATGGACGCTGCTGCTGCTGCTGCTGCTGCTGTGTGCTGCTTCAGAGCTGTGACGCTCAGTGTGGAGTGTGCGCAGCTCTGCCGAAGTCCGCTTATACCCCTTGTCTTTTACGGGCGGAGCCGGTCATTAAACTCTAAGCACAGTGCGCAGGCGCAGGTACGTGGAACTAGACACCTGCACAGCGCTCTCAGACCTGTTTGGGGTGTCGATATCAGTGTTTGCACGCGGCGCACAACTTGAAAAGCGCTGCCCGGCTCCATTGTTCATCAGCCGCAAACTCGCCTTGGCCGCTGACAGTCAATCCTTGTTTCGCGACCTTCACGGCACACCCACGTGCACGCCTACGACCCTCGCACACGTTCACGCCCACGCCCACGTATACAGACGTGCGCATGCACGCAAAAACTGTTTTTGTCGTTTGGCAACTTTGATGCTGAGACTTTGAAGTGGAAATTCTGTAGTCGCAAACGAGTACTAGACTTAATATATATATCGGCATTTTATTGTGTTCGATGATTGTTTTTGCCATGATGAATGATAATATATACAAAGGAATGATTAATAACATGGTAGTAGGTAATGCATATTTAAATGTAAAAGTCGAGACAAAAAGGAATAAGCTTTCGTTGTTACAGCATCGTCAGTTTCAAAACATTTGTTTTTACATTTTAATAAGTCCATCAAAAGCTACACGCGCTCTTTGTCTAACATTATTCCTATGCAAGGATATCAGTGTTTTAAATATAAATCAAACAATATCACATGATACATTAAACAGTCGTTAAGTTTGGTACATGATGCGCAGTAATCAACACGTAAATATATGCATAGCTTGGTGAACATCCAAAATTAGCTACACATACATCTATATCAATACGAGACACTATCAAAATATAGTTTCACTTATTTACATAATAAATCTCCATCGAAGCCAGGCATCTGCTTGTCGGTCTGGGATGATCTTGACTGGGAAGATTTGTTGGGTTCTTTCTGGTCGACGGCTGCTGTTAGGTGGGTCAAAATATCTCACAAGACTCCAGAAAAGAGAGAACCCGGTAACCCTCTGTAAGGTATATATGTGCGTGTGGGGTGGATGTGGACTGTGGATGAGGGTATGGGTGTGGGTGTAAATGCTGTGCGTGATTGTATGTGCGTGGGTGTGCATTATAGAGAACTAGTTTCTGCCTACCGTGTTTACCCTATTAGTGGCAGGCTCCCGGCTATCCCTATTAGTGGTAAGGGGGGGGGGGCATATTCGACCCCCCCGGAGATCTCGAGATCTACCCGTCCGATTATCAAAAATCAAACGGTGTTCGATTCACCTTAACATGATCTACAGTTCTAAAAAAACGTATTTTATAAATCTTAAATAGGGGGGCAACAGGGGGCCAAAAAGTACAAAAATTAGAGGTATTTTTGATCCAACACAGCTGCCATGTTTATCAACCGATTTTAATTCAATCAACAGTGATCGATAGACATCAAGTAGGAACGTGATATGTGATGACGATTGTTGAAAAATCAAAAATTATAGGCGTGTGCAGGTCACTAAATTGGGGGGCAAAGTAAAAGCGTAATTCAAACGTTTTTTTATGCTTTTTCTAATAAAACAATAGTTAGTTTATTTGTACATCATACAAAATAGTTATTAAACATATTTTTTACCAGTAGGCGGTGCCAGGTTAACGAAAAAAAGGGAGGCCAAAATATACAAAATATGATTCCGCAGGATGCTTCTACCAAGGGAATATAAAATCAGTTACTTGGTCAACATAGTTCCATTTTGAATGGCTGCAAAATCATCCATAGGCGTCATCCAGGATGCCATTTGGAGGAGCAGACCCTTTGATAGGAATAAATCCCTTAATATAATACTAAACTTAGTCAACAGATTACTAGTTTTGGTGTGAAATTTCAATTCACCATATTTGCCCGCTTTTTACCCTACCTATGGCACGCCTTTTCTCTTCACAGTTGAAAAAAAGGACCCCTAGGCTGCTATTTTCATCGGAAAACTGCGAATTATATTATGGTCCTTGTTAGCCATGCATTTCAAAGTTTCCTTGCAGAGAAATATATGATCTTTTTCGGTTCAGGACGCGCACCTCTTGCAATAAAATAGGTATTATTTCTCTCTGAGGACCATTTCACAGTCATCATCTCATCGATGCTGTTTATTGCGAGCCCCGTAATCGAGCTGTAATCGTTATCACGATGGGCAAGGCTTACCCCTTTTTATGTTCCTGGACACGCCCTTGAACAGTGGCAAGAGCGTAATGAATTATGCCAAAATTAGAAGGAGAAACTATCTTCAGCATCTCATAGTTTTTAAACGCAATTTATATGCTTGATTACTGTCAGCGTAGACGTATTTCATTACTTATTTGGGACATACCCCCCTTTTTCAAGTACCCTAAAAGCCGCCTCTTGCACGTGAAAAAATTAACAAGATATTTCATGAACCATGCAACTAATTGAACTTGATTTAAAAAAACCGTAAGAACCTATGCAACTTCCTCATACTTGAGGCAGTTAGGAAGAATGCGCTGAAGATCGCAATTCCGTATTATCGCCAATTTGTCGCCCCGAGGAAAAGGAGATCCTCCCAAAAAGGACTGGGCCCTGAGAACCGCGCTTGTTCAAGTCAGAAACTTTCAAAAATTGAACTCCAGATGTGAAAAAACAATTTAAGGAAAAAGGTCCGAAAGTTTCATAAGCCTAATCGCAGCCGTTTCGGAGATATCTAAGAAAAACATGAGGGGTGGGCATTATTTGCCCCCTGCCACTAATAGGGTTAAAAGCCAAGAGCTTTGCATGATGTTGAGACTGGGCTTCAGGTTTCTAATTTGGATTGATTCTTTAATTTTAACCTTCGCGCAGTCCCTAACTCTGTCAAGTATTTAAATTCGAAGCAAGTGACAAGTTCTCTCTAATGCACATTGCACACCCACGCACATACAATCACGCACAGCATCAGCAGTATACTCTTTCTGAATTCTAGAGGGCCCATTCTGACCTTGAGCCCAATCGAGCACACCAGTCACTTAGGGGAGGGCCAAAGGATATGTTGGCCCCGCTCATAAGCCTTTGGGAGGCATGACCTGAATGCTCCCCCTGCGACCACTACTGATGGCCGCAATGATCCTCACACCATACATGGTAGTGGACAGCTCGGGCAAGATGAGGATGAGGATCGCGAGGGAGGACATCAAGTGCTTCGCGACATCCTACGTGCCTCCCAAACTCTGCAGTCACTCGTAATCCACCGAGAGTTGTGTGAAGCTGGCCATCGAAAAGACAGCAAAGGTGTACGGGCAGGAGGTTAGGGACGGGTACATCCGGGCCAAAATTCAGAGCAGGGAGGTAATGCCAGCCTTCTCTAGCAAGAAGGACATGCTGGCAACTTTTTAGTCGGTAAGCTGTGATAATGTGATGTGATGTCCTTCAGAGGGCCAATGGCAACTCCTCCCGCCAAATTTGTTAGTGCTATGTGAAAATGATGAAAAATCCTGCTTCAGTGAACCCGAAACCAAATTAGAGCATTCTCCCACAACACCTCAACTGCATCATCGTGTTGTTTAGCTTACACCCTGCTTTCAAAGGACCGATTTCGCCATAGTCCTGTATAGTAAAAAACGAGCAAATACAAATGTGCGATTTTGGTAGTGAAGATCTTCTTTAATCTAAAAAACGTACTTGACAAATCGATTCAGAATTCAATTTTACAGGTTTCTCAAGTACACCCGACAATCAGGCTATAGCTCAGTTGAAAAACAGAAATGTTTACATTTTTCATGGTATTATATCGGCCTGCCCTACTGGTTAAAGGGAATATAGCACCAATAGGGACTGGTTACGACTGGTATGTAAAATGAGTAACACTATCGAATCTTATGTGCAAAATTATTATATTAACTTGTGTTGTATTACTTTCGTGGATATGTTGTGTATAGTGATCTTTTGTGACCTGACCTTGACTTTCGATAATTGCCAACAACCTCATTTTCGATTATGTGGGAAGTTTTTCATCCCTTTGAGAGCAGTTTTTGGGTGAACAAAGTCACAATCGAAGGCTTTGGATGGACATTATGACCCATAAACAAAAATACATCGATTTCGACCTTTAACCTGATCTTGACCTGACATTTAGAATCAATTTGCAAAGTATAGAGAATGCCTTTGACAGCAAAAAAAAAACACATTGTGTCCTATAAACATTGTCTTTTGTAGTGGTGAATTCCCCTGATTTCCTGTTGTATTTTTTAATAAATGCACTAGAATAAAACAAAGCGATGGTAAAAATGCCCAAACATAAGGCTTTGTGCTTCTAACGATATCAGAGCTTAACCCGCGCCCTGGTGGGCCTCCGAGACAACTTCGCCATGGTGGGGGGTGGGTCAAAATGACCCCCCGTCTAACTCGGAAACGAAAAGAGGTAGAAAGACGCAGAAATAGCGTTCGGAAGCTCTTGACGTGTACATTCGAAGTTACGGAGACTGTTTTTAGCTCAGGTCAATATTAAGGTCACCAAAGGTCATCAAAGGTCAAACTTCACAGTTTTTGACTTATCTTCGAACAATATCTCGTATATCTCGTGTATCTCGTGAACTACGATAGCTAGGAACAAACGGAGAAACAAAACAATCGGAAGCTAATTAAATTTGCAATCGCACTAGATGACCTCAAAATTGAGCTAATATCAATAGGTTAGGCTCCAGAGGTCATCGAAGGTCAAACATGCAGTTTTTGGTAGAACTTGTTTTCCCAAATAAATTGTTATAATAAAAATCGCAGAGCAACACATTTAACACCATCGTGTTTGTTTCGTCTAGGCGCTTTGAAACATGTAATTGGTGACCTTGTGAGGTCAATTTCACAATTTTACCTCAGGTAAAGGTCATTTGGTGACCCGAGTAGGTCATGTTGCATATCGGTCGATGCGGACAAGACGAACAGATTGGTGTCAACCATTTGTCTCTTTCTCTTGTATATCAATAGTTATTATCAAATCATTGCTGATGATCTCAAATGACCTCAGATGACCTTGTAGAAATCACTGAGCAACAATTGCCCCTTGATCATTCATAATGAGTTCAAATAGGATGATTCTTAAATAACCAGTAAGACGCCTTAAACGGCGAAGGACGAGCGAGTCCGAATAAATCCGCGTCAATTTATCACCCGTCCAACGGAGGTTCGTCTTGTGCAAAGCATGCTTTTTAATTATTTTCGCTATGTGTTGTTTTGCCGTCGCAAATAGATCCGAACTAAATCGATACTTTGAACTAAATAGGTTTGCAGCGTTATTTTTAATTTGCAATTATAAGCTTCATGTTTGTAGGCAAAAATTCATTTTGGGTGGGTATTAGATGGATTTGATTGCGCTTTACAACTGCATCATTTCTATCGTCTAGCACCCTTTGGTTTTGAAGCTACGGCGGTGTTATGAAGGAAATATTATAAAATCGTCAATAAAAATATTACAGACAGATTTTAACAGCGAAATACTGCATTAAAACCTAAATTTTAACATGCATTTTAGAGACGGTACATTGCTCTACAGATTGGTGTTTGTTTCATCGCTTCACGTCCCATAGGTGCTGAGCAATGATTTAAATTGTG
>VOPJ01001213.1:58485-73485 GCA_014673585.1 Semibalanus balanoides
GTGCGTGCGTGCGTGCGTGCGTGCGTGCGTGCGTGCGTGCGTGCGTGCGTGCGTGCGTGCGTGCGTGCGTTTCGATCTACTTGCAAGGCATGTAGTTGCCCTAGATTGATTCATGATCAAAGCTTGTAATTTTTTCACTTTGACCGGTTTCCACCGGCGGTGAAACCAGGCCCTGGTCCACAACACTATGGATAAAACCAGGGGCGCAGCCAGGGGGTGGCAATGGGGAAATTGCCCCCTCTCTTACGGGCGATAGAGGCCTACCGAGATTGGCCCAGATACCGTTTACATTAGATAAATGACTTTTAAAAGCCACGGAGGAACTCTCAAACCCTCAAAACGGAGCAAACTCCCTGGTGCATGTTAACGGCCCTCAGAGACACATGTCCAGGGGCCCATTGGACCCACCAGGGCCCCCAAAACCTGCCCAGTACCTCTCGAGCATGTCCAGGGGCCCGCTGAACTCACCCAGGGCCCCCAAAACCTGCCCAGTGCCTCTCGAGCATGTTCAGAGACCCCGTGGACCAGAACCTGAAGATCCTGGTTCAATCCAGCTCATCAAAAGTTTTAGCAAAATGAGTGCCTCACCAAATAAAGTTGCCGAAATACGTAGAGTTTTTCATGTTTTGTTTGTGGGGACCATGACTTGCTTGACCCCCCCCCTTTCTGAAGGTCTGGCTGCGCTCCTGGATCACCCGTGAACGCCTTCTTTACAAATACATGCCGGTGTATAGCACAGTACAGGCCGACTGATAAACAAGACACAAGAGGCGTATGTTTGTTGCGGCACACACAGGACATACCAAATATTGTATATTTATATTTGCCTTATTATTGCATTTACCAAATGATAATAGGCGGCCCCCGCCCTTAGCCTCGCCAAGCGACGTCCGCTGACACCACCGTCCGGACAAATCCATGGTTGATGTTTAGTATTTACCTTACTTTGCTTATACAGATTAAACCGTACATTTGAAATCTGACCAAGATATGTGCAATGTGCATCGTCACTCGTCAGCCGCCATCAGATGACCTATTCAGTTTAATGGATCCCATTAAGAGATATTTTCTTCGACTGGCTTCCAGACTGGAGCTTCAAGCAATGTTGGAAATCAAAATCTATTTTAGTTGAACTTGAGTAATAGGAGGTAGCATACATGTGCCTGGATCCGGGATCCAGCTGAGATCCGGATATTTGTGTCCTGTGTCCTGGGATCCACATGGGACACCAGATCCGGATACACAATAAGCTGAGACATCCACAAAGATCCCAGATTCTGATATTTTTATGCCGAGGGATCCAATGGGATCCCAGATCCAACTTCGGGGTCCGGGCACACTGGTAGGTATGCAGAGGGATCCACTGGGATACAAGATCTTCATGCATTTTATACCGAGTGATCCACTGGGATCCCAGATCCAACTTCGGGATCCAGGCACAAGTCTGGTAGGTAGAGACCCTCCTATCAGCCTTCGAAGAAGCTCAATGTAATATCGCTTAAGGTATGAGAAATAATGGATGACTTCTGCAGGAGATCGTTAGTATTAGCTGCATTAGCATAAGCTTCTCATTAGAGGATCGACCCATGCCTACCTGAAATGAAGTTTCAAGGCTCAAAGAGAACGACTTAACCGTAATAGTTTGAAGACCACTAATCACAAAATATAAAATTAATCACTGTAACAACGATAATGCGTCGCATGCAGGTTATGTTGGCACATTCCTAAGCGATAAAGGAGTCATGGGACGTGGAGTCATAAAGACATAAAGGAATGGTGCAACAAAGAGTCTCAGTCATCAATCAGTTTGCGCAGAACAAGAAATGATAATAGAGATATCAAGCTTACAAGCCCCATTACGTTAATCCCTTGATTTTGTCATTTTACCTGATACGCGGTTAGGTTCATGGAAGTCTCCTAATGTGGTCTCACAGAAAAAATACATCCATACCTTGAGGAATGAGAATAGGATCTGATTTTAACCCCTTCGTATTCCACGGAAAGACATAATGTGGAGTTATAGTTTTTATTAATTGCATTGTAATATGGACTTCTACACAAGAGTTCAGTCGTTCGGACTCGGATCCTTCGATATGTATTTTACGTATATTCGTCAGCGATCTTTCGAAGAATAACGGTAATACAAATGATCACGATCAGTATTCTGGTTATAAAAAAATACATTTGAACGTATTTCTTACGAACTGTTGCTGACGAAGATACATGCAAAATGCATATTGAAAACTGTCCTTACGGACTCTTCTTACTTACGGAGTCCGAACGACTTAACTCTTGTGGAGAAAATCCAAATTATAACGTAATTATCCCTCTTATTTGTTATCTGAATACAAGTTCATGTATTCAGATCAAGTTCAGATCATGAATTGATCAAAACTGTCAGTTCATGATTGAACTGACCGTTTTCCCAAGAATTAATGGATGCGATAATTTGCGGTCACAATAACACAAAGCCACCATCAGTTTTCACGCTTATGAAACTACAGCTCCGCAGCCTCTTCAACGACCATGTTGCCTTGCATGTCACAACACTGCAGCACGCCAAGCATATTTGTCCTTTCCTCTAGCTCAACCCATCCTCACCTGACCGCAGGGGCGCCGAAACCTTCCGAAAAGATGGGGGGGGGGGGCTGGAGGCATTCTGAAGTCGATTATTTCCATGCAACGCCATAGGCGTAATGTTAAAATTTGGAAATGTTGGGGAGCGGCTGTCCCCCCCCCTGCCCCCGGTTCCTGCGTCCTTGCCTGACCGTCTGTTATACCCGGTGGCACTTGTTCCCTGGTTGGTGTGTGCACTCCGGAGCCGCTTGCCTCCGCTAACCAGCCGGTCCCCGCGGGCCAAACTTGTCGGCGGCCGTGTTTGGCTGACTTGTCGCGCTCTCCGGCCCCCGCTGCGGACCCTGCTGATCGGCGTGTTTTTCTCTGGATTGTGGATGCCTGAGCTGCCGAGTTGGAGAGAAACTTGGTGGTACTCGGCAGATGATGGACTCTTCGGACCGGCTCCGTCTCAGCCGCTGACTCGACCAACTCGCGGTGAAAGCCGATCTCTCAATTATAACTTCGCCGCTTTCCGGCGGAAATGTGACATTGCCGAGTCCGCCGCGGCGGAAAGTCGAGATAGCAGTTCTCCCGTCACTGAGCGGGCTATCCCAGCAATCCGTAGGGTTACAGAGCTGGTTCTGAGCTCTGGATCTAGTACATTGACTATCCAGAGATCCTACAGAGTTAAGTCAGAGCGCTGATCATAATGCTGTATCCCTGTACTGTACTGCATCCTTCTCTGCATCTCTCAGTTCCCCCCTCGAAGGCGGAGGGCGGAGGGCGGAGAGCGGAGAGCGGAGAGCGGAGAGCGGAGAGCGGAGAGCGGAGAGCGGTGGGCGGTGGCAGCTGGGCGGTGGGCGGTGGGCGGTGGGCGTGGGCGGTGGCCGTGGGCGGTAGGCGGTGTTGCGGTGGCGGTGGGCGGTGGCCGGTGGGCGTGGTGCGGTAGGCGGTGGGCCGGTGGGCGGTGGCGGGGGCGGTGGCGGTGCGGCGGTGGGCGGTGGGCGGTGGGCGGTGGGCGGTGGGCGGTGGCGGTGGCGGTGGCGGGTGGGCGGTGGGCGGTGGGCGTTGTGCGGTGCGCGGGGGCGGTGGCGGTGGGCGGTGGTGTAGTGGCCGAGTGGGCGCGTGGGCGTGGGCGTGGGTTGGTGGGCGGAGAGCGGAGGCCGGCAGGGCCGGTGATGTTGCTCCTGCGGCGCACGGTCCGGGCAGTAAATCGGGAGGCCGCCGGCAGCCGCGTGCAGATGCAGGACGCTGGTTCCGGGCACCGGCGTAAGGAGTTCATACATTGTCGAGTGTCACCAGCGGCACGAACGATAACGTCCGGCGTCCAGGTCACACCGATCACCCGTCCAGCGGCGCGGCTCGGCAGCAGCGGGCGCCAGCGGTCCGACCCAGCGCCATTCAAGAGCATCAGCAGGGTCCGAGCCAAGCCCGCCCTCCAGAGATTCAGGAGGTCCGAACAAGCCCCGTGCCCAGAGGCCAGAAGGTGCCGCCGAGCCCGAGCTGCCAGGACAGAGTCCGGCCGAGACGCCGCTCCAAGACCAGGAGGTCCGGAACCAGCGGCCCGCTCCAGGAGACCAGAAGTCCGGGCGCAGCCGCCTCCAGAGCACCAGAGGTCCGACCAGCCCGCTGCCAGAGATCAGGAGGTCCGAACAGCCCGTCCCAGAGGCCAGCAGGTACGGCCAGCCCGCTCCAGAGACCAGGAGGTCCGACCAGCCCGCTCCAGAGACCAGAAGGTCCGGCCAGCCCGCTCCAGAGACCAAGAGGTCCGGCCAGCCCGCTCCAGAGGCCAGGAAGTTCGTAAGGAGGGGCTGTGACTGGCCTCGGTGGACGCCCAATATACGTGTTGTCAGGAGTGTTTGAATGAAACATCAGTGATGGATCAAAGTGATTCAGAACAGCGAGGTTATAGTACCTATATTTCCAATACACTGCGCTCCGATCGGGCCGCGCGTTAGGGTTGCATACGACCCGTTCGTGTTGACGTTCTAAATCTTGCTCACTGCACGACATAATGTTAAATCATGCTTTCAAACTGTTTGGGCGCGTCTCGTGTTATGGATTAATATGACACCAGCAGTCAAACATCGGGACGCCATTGATGATTTATAATACATGATTTGTTTGATGTAACCCTGGCCAAATAAGCATCAACTCAATTCGTTGTTAGATACCAGCCAGTTGTGGCGGAAAACGCATGGCAAATCGGACGCATTTTTAGCACATGCACATTGCACATAGAGTTAGACAGCACATGGACAGACATAGTGTGCAAGGCGAGTTTTGCAACCCGTTTGCATACAAGCGTGCAAGGCGAGATGACCCACTGGCTTGGCACTGAACATCCGGATGAATGCAACCACCACGATGACGAAGCAAAATAAATACCAGTATCTACTATCGTGCTGCAGCACTGGCGGATCCAGCCATCGGTATGGGGGCAACTTTTTTGGCCAAAAGGTACTCCCATTTTTTCTCCCCTGACTTGGGCCGGTCACCTTATTTTGGTATTTGAGTTTCAATTTTTGTTTCGAAAAAAAGACAAAAACGCCATACTCCGTAGCATATATGCTTCGGAAAACACACATATAAGTAGTAATAACGTTTATCTCAAACTAACTTGCAGGGGCGTCTCCGAATTTTGTTAAGTGGGGGTCGGTCGGCTGAAATGACGAAAAAGACGTCTTTGTTGTAGCATTAAAATCTGGATTTCTATGTTATAGTAGGTACATACTTAAGTTATTTAACGCCGCGAAGCGGCGCGAATTTTTTACGGGTTTGCCTGATAAAACCCAGAAATATAGGCGGTGGGGGTGGGGCCAGTATGACATGTATGGCATTGGCCGAACCAACTTTTAGGAGCTGGAGTTAGCAAATTGCCATATCAACTTTGGAACCAGTGACAACAATTTTGAATCAGCTATACCAACTTGGAATATTCTTAAGTTACAAGACCTGGAAATCCTAAATCAATTGCGTTGCAAATTTTATTCTTATGCCCTGGATATGCATTTTCATCAATGCGTCATATTGTGTATGGTGCGGACCTAAAAAATGTTATTTTGCGCTTAATAGTGCGGTAAAAGATGTTAAAGCGAACTGTTTTGCCCAATGATATAGGAAAGAAGCAACATCGAACATAAATGTGCTGAGAAACAATACGATTTTTACCTATATAAAATATATTTTTTATTTAAATTGCGCCGAGTAGCTACGTGCAAAATTTGAGTTGTATCACCCAGACCAAGGACACTCTTACTGTTATTTATTATAATGACCTGTTATTTGTTTTCATCAGAGCTTGTATTCATGAAAAAGAGACAAAGCCTTTTTATACATTATTACCGATCACCTTTTCTTGTGAGGCTTGATCGTTTGGGGGGGAAACAAACACGCCACTTTGTGCCTTGGGGGCAATAGCCCTAAATTCCCCCCTTCCCTGGATCCACCAGTGGTATCTGGAGGAGCTTGGGGGAAGATGGCTCGGGGAGATGTTCCTAGCCTGGTCCCCACTTTTAATAAGCTCTTCGGTCCAGCAAGTTGGGCACCAAACGTGTGTCAGCCGCTGACTGGAGCAGCTTCGGGGGGCCAATGTTTGCGTTTTTGCGTTCGCCTCGCCTTTTTTGGAGCTCAGCAGACTAGCTAACATGTCCACCTAAACGTTTTTATGAAGGAAGTAGGCCCTTGGGCAAGCAATAACTCCCAAGGAAAGCCTCTGCCAGACACTAATAAAGTTCATTTTCCTATTTTACAAATTTGTATAAGCAATGACAAGACTCATGTCATGCGCCGTGAAGCGGCGCGATTTTTTCCCGTTTTTCACTGCAAATAGTTGGATTTTGACTGCTGCAAAGGCAATTTTTACAATAAATTGTCAACGTTTTTTTGTGATGGGGGGGGGCTCAAAAAGACAGGTTGAGTCTCCCTTCGAGGCTATGGGGGGGGCATGGCCTGAAACTCCGCCAGTGTACTGCAGACAGAGTAATGTACTGAATCGTTTGACGGCATAGGGACTAGGGTTGACACGGTATGTCAGGAGAGGACGCGCCAGCAACAAATCCGATCTTCTGGCAATTGTTGACTTAAAACTGCTCTATAAATCCATTGCCAAGTGAAATTAACAATGAATGTCATCCACTGTTATCCATTTTATGACACTTTTTAGATATGTGATGATGTAAAAGATTGCACTCAAGACTCAAGAGTGCAATCTTGAAAATTATATATATGTATATATATATATATATATATATATATATATATAATATATATAGATATATATATTAGTAATTTTTGGGAGCAAATCCCTTTGTTTAAGACATGGTCTCATTAAAAATGACCGAGTGTTCTTGCGTATCAGTTTTCTTCTGCACTTTTTTCTAGAATCGCACTAAGGTAAGTAGTTTCATTATTAAGTTGCAATAAAAAGTTTTCAAGTAACAGTGTCATATATATTTCCTCTTGGCAACCGGTTTCGTCATATCTTATGACATTTTCAAGCAAAATTAAGGATACATGACCGCGACAGAAAAACATTCGTTATACGGTTTTACCAAACAAGACGGCATTCTTGCGGTTGGAATAGATTACAAAATCACTCATGTTTTAACCACACTCATACACCTTAAATGCTCCTAATGATGAGAGATATACACTCTTGCTCTTAGCATCCACTCCTGTCCCCTGAAATTGCATCACCTAAAAAGAGGCATACGTTATCGCCTCCTATTCATTGCAGTATATGTGTAGGTTATATACCTGCATGATCGCGTTGGACGCTTTAATATAAGGGGCGCCTCATCTGATGAACACACCTTCCAGCACTCGTCAAACGTTTCCGCGTTGGTCTCGTGTGCCAAGAGATAGTGCTGATCACGAGCTTCATCTCTTGGTTACGCTCCTCTGCCATGCTGCGTCTTCATGTGGTTTTTGGATTTCGCCGTTTTGCTTTGTGAAATGTTATTCTCTTTCGGATAATGTGTTCGTAGTTACCCAATATAATACTTTCGGAGTATGAGGCTTGCAGTCCTCATTGAGGGCATGAAATTCTGTAAACATATTGTGCACTTGAGGTTTGGTCTTTAAACTGGTTATTTCGCATGATCATGTTGGCCGTTCTTCTGCTTTTGTAGTATATGCGTAGTTTAACTCGGTGCTTGTCGATAGGAGTGACATGTTTCTTCACAATGTCTGTAAGAACTCGCTCATCCAACTTTAAGCGGAACATGCTGATTCTGTGTGTACAGAACATGAGTATTTGTGTCTTCTTTTTTTGCTGTTTTCTGTTGGTTCAATGAAGTGATTGAGCGCGGTTTCGATTTCTGTGTCTATATCTGCAGCTGCGTAGTTATTATTCATGAGCATCTTCTTAACATATGTGATTTCCTGGTCAAACAACTGCCATGTACTACAGGTTTTGAGGGCTCTCCTGATGTATGTTCGTATGACTCCACGCGGTACCGCTTTTTTCAATGCCGGCACGTGTTTAAACCTCTGCTAAATCTGTGCGTTTTAGATGGGGGCAAAAACTATAAATTCGTTTCAACTTTTTCTGACTTGCTGTTCGGCAAGTCAGCAAGTCAGGTAGAAATTCATATATATAATAATATATATATATATATATATATATATATTATATATATATTATATATATAATAGTATATATATATTTGTTTTTAATGCTTGTATTTGGTGTAAGTTGTATTCTCATTAATATATTTACTTGTACCGCTCACAAACGGCTTTACAAATCGCTTTCGATTACAAATAGAGTGTGATTGTTTTACGCATGCCAGTGCGCTTTCGTGGTGGTTTTATCTGAGTGACTCGCTTGTAAATGGGCTTG
The DNA here is from genome assembly GCA_014673585.1 of Semibalanus balanoides. Lineage (NCBI taxonomy): Eukaryota > Metazoa > Arthropoda > Thecostraca > Balanomorpha > Balanidae > Semibalanus > Semibalanus balanoides. The sequence goes on from VOPJ01001213.1 coordinate 66,887, forward strand.
TTCGGTCGGCGATCATGCAAAAATTCATTATTGAAAAGAAGATAGATAAATCAACCATTCATTACATGATCATTAAATCATCATTTATTTGATGAACTATTGAAAGAAACACAGTAAGAATCCTGCGATTAAACTAAAACCAAATCAAAATGTCAAAATAAAATAAAGGTCACATTACCGGCCAATTTCAATCCAACCCGCCTGAAAAAATGCTAAGCACAGTGGGCGGCAAGCGCCGCCGGAAGACCGGACGAATCCGACCCATCCGGCGTGGATGTATTGCCTTGTAACGAGCCGAGCGCGCCCGCGAGCGCCATGTCGGTTTGGCCAACCGACGTTGCGCGTCGTTTTCCGGGGAAAATCCCGGTTGAGGTGGAGTGTAGATTGAGCGCCTATCGCCCGCTCATGTGATGGCACCACTGCAGGAAGAGACGGTATCAGATGAGACGATAATCAGAAGGGCGGATCGCTGGGCCGCTTCGAGGCATGTTAGCATGATTGGAAGAAGCTGGTGTTCTGTGTTGGCTGTGAGATGCCAAAGTCAAAAGTAAATTGAGGGAGTTTGACTTTGGTTGCAATGTCAGCCGTGTGTTCAGCCGCGTTGCAGCTCGTGGTCACGCCCGTGTGTTGCAACTTGAATGTGTCTCCTGGTGTTTCAGCCGGTGTCCAGGCCGGTGTGTTCAACGCCGTGTGCCAGCCGTTGTCATCCGTGTGTCAGCCCGTGGCATCAGCTGTTGTCTCCTAGTTGATTCTTCCTGGTGTCAAGCCGTGTGTCAGCCGTGTCGTGTCAGCCGGTGTGTCAGCCGCATGTTTCACCGTGTGCCAAAGCCGTGTGCAGCCGTGTGTCCCAGCCGTTAAAGAGTGTGTCAGCTGGTGTTCCTGTGTTGTCAGCCTGTGCCAGCGTGTGCCCAGCCGCTGTGTCAGCCGTGCGTCAGCCGTGTGTCAGCTGTGTGTCAGCGCGTATGGTTTCCAGCCGATGTATGTCAGCCGATGTTGCTATCCTGCAGCGTTTGTCGAGCCGCACAGTATGTGTTCGGAGCCGTGTGTCACCGTGTGTCTGCTGCTATATCAGCCGGTGTCAGCCATGTGGTCAGCCGTGTGTCAAGCCGGTGTCGAGCCCGTCACAGCCGTCTGTGTCTGCTGCTATATCAGCCGGTGCAGCCTGGGTCAGCCGTGTGTCAGACGTGTGGTTAGCCGTGTGTGCTGCTGTATATCTAGCCGTTGTCAGCTGTGCCAGCCGTGTGTGTGTCAAGCCGTGTGTCAGCCGTGTGTCTGCTGTATATCAGCCTTCAGCCGCTGTGTCAGCCGTGTGTCTGCTGTATATCAGCCGTGTGTCAGCTGTGTCAAGCCGTGTGTCAGGCCGTCATGTGTCGTTGCGTATATCATCGTGTGTCAGCCTGTGTCAGCCGTGTTGTCAGCCGTTGTGTCACGCTGTGCAGCCGTGTGGCTTGCTGTTCATCAGCCGCAGATACTGTGCAGCCTGTGTCAGCCGTGTGTTCAGACGTGTGTCAGCCGTGGTCGCATGTATATCAGCCGTGTGTCAAGCCTGGTCAGCCGTGTGTCAGCCGTGTGTTAGCCGTGTGTCTGCCATGCTATAATCCAGGCCGTGTGTCAGCCGTCCTATTTGTGTCAGCCGTGTGTCAGCCCGTGTGTCTGCTGGATATACCAGCCGTGTGTCAGCCTGTGTCAAGCCGTGTGTCAGCCGTAGTGTTCAGTCCGTCGTCAGCCGCGTGCCTCAGCCGTGATGTCAGCCGTTGTCGTCACCGCGGTGTCAGCCGCGTGATCCAGCGCTGTGTCAGCCCGTCGTGGTCAGCCGTGTGTCAGCCGTGATGTCAGCCGCATGCGTGTGTCAGCCGTGTGTCGAGCCGTAGTGTCACAGCCGTGTGGCTCCTGTGTGTCCAGCCGTGCCAGGCCTGGTGTCAGCCGCTGTTGTTCAGACCGCTGTGTGTCAGCCGTTCAGCACCGTGTGGTCCCAGCCGTGTGTCAGCGTGTGTCAGCCGTGTGTCAGCCGTGGTCCAGGCCGCGTGTCAGCCGCGTATCAGCCGATTGTCAGCCGTGTGTCAGCGTGTTTCAGCTGGTGTACAGGCCGTGTGTCAGCGCGTTGTCAGAAGGAACTTGCACGTCCCTCACCCTCTCCTCGCAGTCGGTGATCCGTGTGTAATGCGGCCTTTCATTGTCGGCGGGCGTCGTCTCTCGCCGGAACCTGTTGGGCGGGCTCGCCGATTAATCAGTCACCTCCTAGGGCGGACGATCGGCCGCAATCCACTTAGCGGTGCACTCATCGATTGGTGCGGCTCGGCAGACGAGCGCGTGGCAACTCCCGTCCGACCTCGCGCCTGCTGTCGACCTACCGCCCGACCTGAACTCCGACCTGAACTCCGACCTGAGCTCCGACCTGAACTCCGGCGACCTGAACTTCAACTTACCACCAGACTTCCTCAACACTTAAAGAACTTTGACCTGAACTTTGACCTGAACTCCGACCTGAACGCCAACCTGAACTCCGACCTGAACTCCGACCTGAACTTCGACCTGAACTCTGACCTGAACTCCGGTGACCTGCACTCCAACTTACCGCCAGACTTCCTGCATGTCCTGAACTCTGACCTGCGGTCTGTCATCTAACGATCAGTTGACCCACGTTAGTACGTACTCCCGTTATCCCACCATACTCGAATCTCACCCAACGGCTGACCCATGACCCAGCCTCACGAGCGTATGGGTCGCTAAATGACCTAGCCACTGAAACTCGGGTTCGTCACCACCTGACCCTCTGCCTGACCCAGCACTGGCATGGTGCTCTCGGCGACCGACCGGTCAACACGGTCCACCCGTCCACACAAAGAACTCGCGATAATTATCTGCGTCGCTCATGCATGCCAGCATTGCTATGATTTGAAAATAAATTGGGAATTGCTACTGGATCGTGGCCAGTGGCGCGGCAGCGGCAGCGTCGATCGATCCTGCTGGCGCCAGCCGTCGGCACTGACGCACTGTGGGCCAGAACGGCCTGCTGACGCACTGTGGGCCAGAACGGCCTGCTGGCGCACTGTGGGCCAGAACGGCCTGCTAGCGTGGCGTGGGCCGACAAAATACAATGGCAAAAATGAGTATATTGAACAGGTTATTTTTAAGCAAAATGACCAAAGCATGAAAGCATTGCATCAATTCGCCATTAAATGTGTTTATTTGTAAGCACCATGTCTTCAAACATATACTTTTGTTAAGCTGCCGATATTGCTACGGCGCGCCTCATTCTCATCGCATGGATATACGCTAAATTTGGGAGGTGAAGCCCTTTTTTACAGGCTTTGTGTTATTTTTTCTTCTTGAAAGTACAAATTGTCAGCAGTTGAAATACCTAAATATAACGTTTTCATGTGAATGAGCAATTTTATATTCCAACATAAAGTGAGGTATGTTATTTAACGTACTGGCCAACAAAAAAAAATATAAAAAGTTAACCCTACAATTTTTCGTTTGTGATTCTCCACTTTGATAAAGCATTTTTCAGCCTTGATCGTTAAGGCTTATACTTTGTGAATAAACAAAGAAACCGAACGCGATATTATGCGCCCGGCAAATAAATCATTCGTGAAAACGGCTGGTAGCAGTCCTTTAAGTGCACTATTTAATTAAACCTTTCATTTCCCTGGAGCGATGTTTGTTTTCGTCTGCCGGAAGCTAGCTTTGAAAGTATACTTTAAAGGCCTAAAAAGCCTTGCCTAAGCGCACCCGTTTAATTAAATGTCAACATTGTCCATCCGTGTTGTCTGTGGGTGCTCCACGCAGTGAAATCTAATGAAACTATTTATGTCCTCGCCCCTGATACCGGGGGCGAGGGCTATAGTAATTTCAATAGATTCCACTGCGTGCAGCACCGGCAGACAGAGACAGAGACAGAGGTGGTGTCGATGAAGTAGACATAACATTTGCACTACACTGCACATCACTATTAACTCTGCGCCATCGCACTGCCCGGATCTCAGCTGTTCCTGCCGTTGCGATGAGATCCCATCGAAGTCTAATACAAATAATAACCGTGTGTGTGTGTGCAGTTTATCGTGGTATGACCATTTTAGCTTCAGCAATCTTAATGATCATGATCACAGTCACGTAGTGAATCTATATTCCCTCACTTCTGGCACAGAAGGAGCAGCAGACGGAGTGAGCCCACAACACTCTACCCTGCTGCGCCCCACTCTGCCCCCTGTCCCACCCCAGCCGGGGCCTCCACCGTTCTATGCAGCCGAGGCCTCCACTGTTATATGCAGCCGTTTAACCACGACCAACTGCGCCATTCATTAGCAGAGGCTCGTGGTGAGCCGTCAGTGTATCACTGTCTCACCTCTCAGACAGCAGAGCACCCTCCCCGTCCAGCCGCCAACCCTCCCGCCTCCCGCCAAACATCACTCACCACTGCAGTGTGTCGTCACCCAGCTCTCCCCGGCCAGCTCTGGTCTGTTTTGACTGGGCACCGCTGACCGGAGGTGACGTCATGCCTCCCAGGGGGCCGCCGTGGGACCTCACCAGTCACCAGTCACCTGTCACCTGTCACCAGTCACCAGTCACCAGTCACCAGTCACGAGTCTACCAGGTTCGCACCAGTCACGAGTCACCAGTCACCAGTCACCAGTGTCACCAGTCACCAGTCACCAGTCACCAGTCACCAGTCACCAGTCACCAGTCACCAGTCACCAGTCACTAGTCACCAGTCACCACTACTGAACTCAGTCACCAACTACTGGCAGTGGTTCCCGGCTCAGTTGATGGTGTATATCATAAGGCTCCAAGATTCATCAGTGGCGACGCCCCTGGCCCAGTGGGATGCGGTCAGATGGAGGTCGCCTGCGTAAGTTATCGTCCCCCGGCCGCGTTTGCGACGACTGGTGACGTCATAGTGACGTTAGAGGAGGACAGGTTCAGGACAGGTCACAGGCTCGGCTGGCTGGATCACTCGGGGTCAGCGATAAACTAACGTGGATTGTGCAATTCCATGACACGCGGGAGATAAACAGACACTTGGCAGCTGACTTCTTCGTTTCGCAGGCCTGTTGACACCATGCACAGTGCACACTGCACACTGCACAGGGCGGATAAATCCCAGGGGGAATCGAGACATACAACCCCACACATCTGAAATCGGGCAAAAACAGACACATTTCCTGATTTTAAAGAAAATATAAACAAATCTTGCTGATGCAAGTATGTTTAGAATCAGATCGCTATGCTTTTTAGCGAGAGAAATCTGATGATTTTTTATTTTGAACCTATCCAACAACCCAACATTTTCACCTTTCTGGATCCTCCAGTGCTGGAGATTGGTATGGAGTCGGCGTTTCTGCGGGGGAATCCGTATCGTTGGGGGGAAGGGCAATGGAGCCAGAGGTTATCGCCTGTTGACCGCGTTGGCAAGGCAGCGTTCGGTGCGTGTAGAGCGTGCCAATACACTCTCTTCAGCTGCCGAACCTGCCACCAGAGGCGCCACTGTCAGTTTACAGCTGAGACAATGTCAATAGGTGGCTGTGGAGGAGATGAGATTGAACAAACGTGTTTTGGCGTTCTTGAGGATCATCTGAGGGCTGGAAATTGATTACAGGAGGATTGCGTTGGGAGTTCAGTTGAGTGAAAAGCTGACAGTATAAATATGATTACGTATCTGTTAGAGATCTTGTCAGAAGGTCATTCTAGTATCTGCCACAAAAGAACATAAAGGTTTTGAAGTTGATGAAAGGAACCCGTTCACTAACGTTATGTTTTTTTTTTCTGATTTGAAATATTCAGGGAAGGACTGGAAGAGAAATAGAATAAAGTGCAGCTGTAGGTACTATTTTATCAATCCTTACGAATGCTCAAGCTCTTAACTTTATTTTGTTCATTTAGCCAACACATAGGACAGAGGTTTCCAGCACCAAGAGCGTGGTGCTGGAAACCTCTACCCCTGTTAGACGACTCGTTATAATGATTTCCCCTTACATTGCGCAGGTCGTGTTCTGGGCCGTGTTCGTGTTCTAGACCGTGTTCTAAACGCACATTCTCGTTTCGGTAATCGGTAGATAGCACCTTTCTTCCGATTCCCTGAGACCTCGAATCCCGGCGGGAATCGGCGGTCAGAATCCCAAGCTTCAAGCTATGCGGTACAGCATAACTTCAGGCGCTTGACACTAGTGCCATCTAGGGACAGAAATATAAGCTGACAGGTCTACTGTTGCCCGTGCTCTTTCTCAGCGTCAATGCGACAATGGTATAGTTACCCCTTTTGGTGACCAGAATTACCCGAATAACGAGTATAGACGCCCAGAGGCGCATTCCGTCCCGATGTGAGGACTACAGGCATCCGAGGTTGCCGGCTGGACCGTCACTGGGGTGGGCGCCGGCGGGCCGGATCCCGTCCATCCCCAGCGCCACGATACTCTCCAGTGCCAGCAGGCCCGGCTGCGGCCGCCCGGAAAGCAATGCCGCACTGTGCAGGCGTTATCGCATTACCGTTGGCTAATTTCCGCGTGACCGCCCGGTCGGTGAGGAGAGCCAGAGACGCCAGCGGCCCGGTCACCTAATGAGGCCACCACACCGACACACCGCTATCGACCCGCCCCCAG
>VOPJ01001213.1:78485-89431 GCA_014673585.1 Semibalanus balanoides
GGTAAGTAACGGTTGGCACAATGCGAAAAACATTACAAAATGACGCATACATCTACAAACATATTGAAAGGCTGACGTTGTGACAAACTCAAGTATCTGCCTACCCTTCGAATGGAGTGTAGGGTTCAAATGTTCATTGTCCATTCATGAATAATGACATTGCTATGAGGTATTTGAAGTAGTATGTATTAGGTAACCCCTAGCTCCCGTTACTTTTTATAGAAAAATGATTGAGAAGCTCTCAATTATCTTTAAAGGGCTCGTGTCTTTCAAACTTTGGCCATTGTATGTTTTTCACTCATTGTTATTTGGTCAACACCTCACCACCCAACAGTTTTACCACTCTAGATTATGTCTCAATATTTCGCCACTCGCTATGTTACCACTTTGTAATGCGCTACTGGATACTATGTCTGCTGATTTTGTTTGCCTCCCGATATCTCCTCGACCGAATATCATACATACGTGTCGGAGGTATGTGGTTGACGCACGGCATGTGCATTTATTGCTTCACATATCAGAGCATTTTAAGATACAATATTTCATTCAATCGTTGTTTCGGACATTCGGTATTTGGCTTTCGATATTCTGCCTTGGACATTTTGCTTTCAGTTCTTGTTTTCGATATTTTGCTTTTGATAATTTGCTTTCCACTGCCTGCTTTCGATTGTTTACTTTTTTGCTTTCGAATCTTCGTTTAATTTGCTTTGTCTTATATATTTAGCTTTCAATAGTTCGCTTGAACATTTGATTTCAACATTTTCTTTTTATATTTTGGTTTCGGTATTATATGTCTGGATATTTTTACCTCGAGCGTCACTGGTCCGGAGTCTGGATTGTGGGCGTCAGCAGCTGTCGGCGGCCGTCAGTGACATCATGACAGTCTGTCAGTAACCCAGCAACCCGCCGGCTGGATGACAAAATTTCTGACACCACTCGCCTTTAACTTGGATTGAGTGCATACTTGGGTAGATGGGTGCTGATCGCGCCACGGTGCGGGTTGACGGTGCGGGTTGGGTTGTGGGGTTGACGCTCGTGCACTTAGCGCGCGGCACGCCGGCGCCGAGGTCGATCAATGGCGTCATCAGCGCCCGGAATCGCGATGGGGCAAAGTTCAGTCTGGAGTTTAACGACAGCGGGACCTAGCGGCGCCGGAGACACATCGAGGTGATTAGCAGGCCATCAGCGGCTAACGCGGCGGCGTCACAGCGCCTCTGTCAGGCAACTGCGAGTGACTCCAGCGAAATCGCCATACTTGCTTACCTTTCTAGCACAAGACAATAACTACCGAAGACCATATCCGTCAACAACATATAAATTATACCGTAGATAACAGTAGACTGTTATCTATGAATATATATATACAGGGTGGACCAAAAAGGATGGAAACATTTTATTTCTTCACCACGGAAAAACCGTTGAAGCAATTCACATGATTTTATGCATGCACGTGCTTAGTTTCATGGAAATTTGTTTGACATACGTTTGGTTGTTGTGAGCAATGTTTCCATATAGTAAGGAGGAAAAAGCCAAAGTTGTTCAATTTTACTGGTCCACAAATCTGATGTTTACGCAACGCAAAGTTGTGCGAGCGTGTTACCTTAAAACTCTGGAAGGCACCATCTCTACACCACCATTTTAGATTAAACTGAAGGCGAACTCTCGCGAGAGAGCGTGGAGATGACAAACCTTAGCTCAAAAGCTAGTGGCCGGAAGAAAACGGTGCGGACACCACAAACATAACAAAGGTGAAGAATCTGATCAGTAATAATCCAAAAAAGTCATCTCGACGCCTGGCGCAAGAAACATGTATTGTAAACATGTACCAGCAGGACGTCGCTTCTTCGAATCCTTAAAAAAGATCTGAAGTTGAAGCCGTTCAAGACGCCGACCTGCCAAAAAGCTCTCAGACAAGAAACAAAGCTTGAGCCGCTCGGTCGTATGCAGCTTGGTTTTCAGGAAAAATTCTCTAAACTTTGGCGCAGATAACATCTAGCCCGTTTTCGGACTGAGTGGACCATTTTATTTGGACGGCTTACCAGTTCAATGCTCAGAACAACCGATTTATGCTCCAGCAGAAGCACTGACATGGTACAGGAGGAGCCTCGCTGCACAGCAAGCAAGGTCACCGCTTGGTGTGCGTTAAGCATCCGGGGAGGGTTCATCGGGCCCTATTGGTTTCAAGGAGTCCTAATCAAGTGGCAAGGAACAGTCCACATGCCAAGGAGCGCTAGTCAGGGCTGCTCTGATAAATTATGGTAGGCGTGGCCCAACGGCACAAGCAGCGCTAAGACTGAAATCGTTGGCAATGAATCGTTCAGAGCACGAGGGCCCGGCGCGCGACCATCCACACACAGCGAGAAGACAATATGAATGGATGAGAGTTATGAGCATTTCGCGGTACCCGCGTGATCTCCCGCGGTCCGAAGATGCCTGGCCCGGCCAAACTCTTCCAAGATACTGACCCCCATGGATTTCTTCCTCTGTGGTCACCTTCAAAGGCCAGGCTATCACAAAAAGCTCCGTAAGAACCTCGGGTGACATGAAAAAGGTGTAAACTAGGGCTGTCGTGTGCTTACCGGCAGACATGTGCCGCCGAGCCATAGATTCCTCCAAGGACGCGCGGCCCGAAACTCTCCCTTGTCCCTTGATGGTCATATCGACAAATGCTGCTGTGAACCGGCATCTGAGTTCTATCCTCCACTCCTTCCCGGGACCCTTTCGGAGGCTGGCCCCGAGCATGTGAGCTCGTTGTGACCTCATGAGATCGTGAGTCAGGCTGCTTGGGCTCGAACATTAATTCCACTGAAATGGGCGACTTTCCGATTCTACCACTTTGAACCGGTCTCTGCTGAAAGTTATAAAATGTTTTATATCCCGTTTCAAATGTTTCCATCCTTTTTGATCCACCCCTGGTATATATATACTTATATTATCATAGTATATTATATAGCCTCATACCCTATATAACCAAAGGTATATCACTTAATTATACTACCGATCGCTATGTATATTGTATATATAATATATATATATATTATTTTATATATATATATATAATTCTTTATATATATATAAATTATATATATAATATAATTTATATATATATATATATATGTATATATATACTGTATATATATATTTTAGTATACTCATATATACGTATATATATTACTCGTCCATAGTGAACTAGTGATTACATCTATCTTGTTTTCTGTAATCTATGATCATACATAGGTATATAACAAATAAATATATAAAATAAAAATGCACAAGCTAATCTAATTGTACATGCAGTGCAACGCTAAGAATGCACAAATGATACATCTATTTAATCCGGCGACGTAAATAACCCATGAGTGCTCAGTGGATGGTACATAAATGCAGCAGTGGCTGTCGATGTGACAGGTAGTGATGGAGCTTGACAGTCCACTACAAACTGTTGCTACAAGTGGCATGCCTCAGCCGGCATCGCCTCTCGTTCCCAGCATTCTTCACCGTCTGTTGGCTCGTCATATGCTCGACTGGTCGCCGTGGTGACAGGGTGTGTGGTTGACGAGCCATCGACCCTAGGGGCGGGGCGGCGCAAGCGGGCAGGGGGGCGGGACGGAATTGCTGAGTTCTAATACCACTGCGTCCTCGTCCATTGGCGCTGCCCTACTCTAGCGACTGACGAGGCGCCACTTGTCTGGCCAGCTAAACATGGCTTAGGCTGCGTTCCGCCGTGGTGACCACGCCGCGGATGAACCCCCGACGGAAGACCACCCTGCCTGCACCGCCCGTCCTGCCCGCCCCCGTCGCCTCGCCCGCCTGCACCGCCCTGGCCCCGCCCTGCCCGCCCTGCCCCTCCCTGCCCCGCCCTGCCCCGCGCCTGCCCCGCCCTGCCCCGCCTGCCCCACCCTGCCCTGCCACGGCCCGTTCCTGCCCCGCCCCCCGTCCTGCCCCGCCCTGCCGCCCTGCCCCGCTCCTCTTCCTGCCCTGCCCCCGTCCTGCCCCGCCCGTACTGCCCCCGCCCGGCACCCTGCCCCGCCCTTACCCGCCCACCCACGCCCTGGCCCCCGCCCCCGTCCTCCCCGCTCCCGTCCCACCCTGTCCGGGCCTACCCCGCTCCACCCCCGCCCTTCCCCCCGCTCCCGCCCCGCCCCGTCCTGCCAGCCGCTCCCGTTCCTGCCCCGCCCCGCCTCGCCCTGCCCGCCCGCTTGCCCTACCCCGCCCCGCCCTGCCCCGCCGTCCGCCCTGCGCCCCCGCCCCACCCTGCCCCGCCCGCAATGCCCCGCCCTGCCCCGCCCTGCCCCCGCCCTGCCTCGGCCCTGACCCGCCCTGCCCTACCCCCATCCTGCCCCGCCCCGCCATGCCCCGCCCTGCTCCTCCCCCGTCCCAGGGGCGGCGGGCGGTGGACCGGGGACTCGGCGCCAAATACCTCCGCTAATATTGGCCGTGCCACTCCTGCAGTACGTCTGTGCATGGAAAGTGCTGATAATAGATGCGCTGGAGTGGTCATTCGGCGGCTGGCAGGCGTGGCGAGGGAGAGGGGAGCAGAGGGGGGGGGGGGGTAGTGGGTTACTCGAGGGGTGCAGCAGCTGCCGACAGAGCTAACCAAGCGGCACCCAGTGCACCCACCCAGTGCAGTTCGGAATGTCGGAATGCGGCGTCATTCAATCATTTGTCGATTTTATCAATATAACAATCGTGGGTCAAGTTTATCATCTCGATGCCTGATCGGTTGTTAGGTACTTTCTTTTAAAGATATTCTAATGACTATAACGCCGTGACCGTCGTGGATAAATCGAACAGCTCTAAATTAAGATTATATTTATTTATGTTTTTAATGCACAAAAAAATTGTCCTGCCGGCAATCGTGATATTTCATGTCTTTAGCATGCAATAACATAAAATTAACTTTGGAAGCATTACAATTTACAGCCCCACTCTGTCATTTCACTCTTTACTAGTGTTTAGTGACAGAACAATATATATATATATATATATATATATATATATATATATAACTCACCTAACTACCTCTATATATACTATATATATATATATAATATAATATATTATATACAGCGGCGGATCCAGGATCGGGGTTAGGGGGGGGCATACAAAAAGCCTCGCGCGCCTGGCACCTGGGTGCACGCGTACGCGCGACCATAGGAAAAGACCGGTTCAGTGGGGGGGGCGCCGCGCCCCAAGCGCTCCCCTGGATCCGCCCCTGATATATATAACATACGTAAATATTACTGGTTATGTTGATACGTGGCACGGTTACCTATATCAATTATTTTTTGTGTGTTGGTATCTTCAAATAGCATGTCCGCTCTATATTTTGCCATTTAACAATGCACCGTTTCGGATACCACCGTATACGTATAAATATAAATCCTCCAACACGAGCCTGGTAGTCATTCGTTGATGTCTCTTCCACAATATTTTATATTTCACAAATAGTTGTCTTAGCAGCACGTTCCACGATTGATCACATGATGTACTTTTATATCTCAATCGCTGATGGAATGTCAAATCGTATGAGTTCCTGAAACGAACAACAGAACAAGTACTATATACTTCATTTGCGTTGTTTTTCGTCCATGATCGTATTCCTCTGTCTTACGGCTGGTCCTCCTTTTCAGGTTCTGCCGGTGAATACGATCCGCAGCGACCTGGCTGTGCTTCATACTACCATAGGTGAGTGTTCACGCGTTCAGTGAATTCCTTGCTTGACGGACGAGGTGGGAGTATGAGGGCAGCGCTGGGTGGCGTATCGGATTGGGATTTAATGTGTATTAATATGGCGGCCCGCCGTCCTGTCGAGAACGATTTAAAATACAGCTCCACCAGGCGTAGCAGCGTGGCGGCATACTGATGTATTCTCAGAACCAGACATGGGGCATGCCCCCAGGCGTTTTGGCCGTTGAATGAGCGTTGCGTCGACGGGCGATATGTTAAAGCACTACTGCACATCACAAACTATTGCTCCGTGCTCCCTTTTTCCATGTGCAAGTTTCTCCGCCCACCGAAGTATCTGAAACACCGTGAAAGTAGCCCAAGATCCTTCGGGATCATGAATCCCGGGTTCAGGGATCGATCCCATGCTATTTTCTAACATTTTTTATTGCTAAACAAGCAACACAAGCACAGACAATTAGGAAGGGATCCAGACGCAAGAAGTTGCAACGCATGAAGGTGCTGGCTTGCCGTTATCGTTGTCAGAATCTTGATTTCAAATTTGATGTGTCTGAGGCATTCCGAGCCCATGTTTGCTCAGAACCAATCACGTCACAAGATCGTGGACTGCGAAGGACCGATAAATATCGAGATCAAGTATGTACTATGGCTGCTAACTGTTCCCCATTATGTGCGCCCGATAGCCCTTCTCATGTATCGCTCCGTGGATCACTAAACAAGCAAAACTTACCAAACACTGACCCGGTAATTCGCAGAAAGCAAAATTTAGATATAGCCATATAATCTTATCCGAAATCTACGTCGTTGGCTTTGCGGCTGCCGTCTAGCCTGCATTTGTGTTTACTGGACAGGGACGGAAAGGAATCTGCAGGTATCAACAAGAGTGATGCAAGCGGAAGCGTTGGACAGCGTCAGACACGGCGTGTACTATGTCAGGAGCCAACCACAGGCCATAGGTCACCGACATCAGCTGTCAGCTGCAGTAGCTCCTGTCAGCTGTCAGCTGCAGTAGCTCCTGTCAGCTGCAGTAACTCCCGTCTGCTGTCAGCTGCAGTAGCTCCCGTCTGCTGTCAGCTGCAGTAGCTCCTCGTCAGCTTGTCAGCTGGCAGTGGCTCCGTTCTGCCTGTAGCTGCAGTAGCTCCCGTCTGCTTGTCAGCTGCAGTAAGTCCCGTCTGCTGCAGCTGCAAATGGCTCCCGCTGCCTGTCAGCTGCAGAGTAACTCCTGTCTGCTGTCAGCTGCAGTAACTCCCGTCTGCTGTCAGCTGCAGTAACTCCTCTGCTGGCAGTGCAGTATATCCGTCTGCTGTCAGCTGCAGTGGCTCCCGTTGCTTCAGCTGCAGTAAACCCCGTCCTGCTGTCAGCTGCAGTATATCCCCGTCCTGCTGTAGCTGCAAGTGGCTCCGTCTGCTTGTCAGCTGGCAGTAGTCGTTCTGCTGTCAGCTGTAGTAACTCCGTCTGCTGTCAGCTGCAGTAACTCCCGTCTGCTGTCAGCTGCAGTATATCCGTCGTGCTGTCAGCTGCAAGTGGCTTCCCGTCTGCTGTCAGCTGCAGTAAGCTCCCGTCTGCTGTCAGCTGCATAGATCCCGTCTCTGTCAGCTGCAGTAGCTCCCGTCTGCTGTCAGCTTGCAGTAGCTCCCGTCTTGCGTCAGCTGCAGTAGCTTCCCGTCTTCTGTCAGCTGCAGTAAGCTCCGTCTGCTGTCAGCTGCAGTTAGGTCCCGTCTGCTGTCGAGCTGCAAGTAGCTCCGTCTGCTGTCGAGTGCATCACGCTTCCGTCTGCTGTCAGCTGCAGTAGCTTTCCGTCTGCTGTTCACTGCAGTAGCTTCCCGTCTCTGTCAGCTGGCAGTAAAGCTCCCGTCTCTTCAGCTGCAGTAGCTCCCGTCTGCTGTCAGCTGCAGTAGCTCGCTGCTGTCAAGCTGCATAGCTCCGTCTTCTGTCAGCCTGCAGTAGCTCCCGGTCTGCTGTCACTTTTGCAAGTAGCTCCCGTCTTCGTGTCAGCTGCAGTAGCGTCCCGTCTGCTGTCAGCTGCAGTAGCTCCCGTCTGCTGTCAGCTGCAGTAGCTCCCGTCTGCTGTCAGCTGCAGTAGCTCCCGTCTGCTGTCAGCTGCAGTATCTCCTGTCAGCTGCAGTAGCTCCTGTCTGCTGTCAGCTGCAGTAGCTCCCGTCTACTGTCAGCTGCAGTGGCTCAGCTGCTGAAGGTCTGGTTATGTCATCAATTAGGTATTGCCTGTCGATCTACGGAACATGTGGTATGCGCAGATTGCACCGTATCCAAAAACTGGAATTTTGCACCCGAGTCATCAACGCGGGAAGCGAAAAATACGAACAGGATATCGTGTGAACTGAGCGACTGGTATTTGTCAGCCCGCACGCCTAATTTGAGTACCACAAAGTGACTTTAACAAATCGATTATACGTTTTGCGAACCCGAGATCCTGCGACAGATGTTTGAACGCGTAAGAGCCCCACGGCCCCCAGGGGGGGGAAAAACCTCGGCAGATCCGGCAACTACCGTTTGCCAAAGAATTAGAATGAGACGGGGACAACGCAGGCTTTGTTATTGTGGTGTAAACTGTAACAATAATCCTCTACAGTAGCAGGACACATGCGGATGTCACGCTTCAAGCGTTCTGGCTAATATGCTGGATCCAAACTAAAGAATGACGTCGTATGTCCTGATGATTATGTTCGTGCGTGTTGTTTTTGCGTGTACCAACCTCTCTATTCCATATTAGTGACATTGGCAACTGAAAAGCCTCGCATCTGCCGTGGACGGACCGCAATCACATGAATCTGAATCTGAATTCCGTCTGCTGTCAGCTTGCGGTAGCTCCGTCTGCTGTCAGCTGAGTAGCTCCGTCTGCTGTCAGCTGCAGTAGCTCCCGTCCGGTGTCAGCTGCAGTAGCTCCCGTTCTGTAGCTGCAGTAACTCCCGTCTGCTGTCAGCTGCAGTAGCTCCCGTTTCTGTCAGCTTGCAGAACTCCCGTCTGATGTCCAGCTGCATAGCTCCCGTCGCTGTCAGCTGCAGTGGCTCCCGTCTGCGCCAGCTGCAGTAGCCCTGCCCGTCTTCTGTCAGCTGCAGTAACTCCCGTCGCTGTCAGCTGCAGTGGCTCCCGTCTGCTGTCAGCTGCAGTAGCTCCCGTCTGCTGTCAGCTGCAGTAACTCCCGTCTGCTGTCAGCTGCAGTAGCTCCCGTCTGCTGTCAGCTGCAGTAGCTTCCGTCTGTGCGCTGCATGTAGCTACGTCTGCTGTCAGCTGCTAAGTAATGCTCCCGTTGCTGTCCGCGGCAGTGTCTCCCGTCTGCTGTCAGCTTTGCAGTGCTCTCCGTCTGCTGTCAGCTTGCAGTGCTCTCGTCTGCTGTCAGCTGCAGTGCTCCCGTTCTGTCAGCTGCAGTAGCTCCGTTTCTGTCCAGCTGCAGTACTCCCGTCTGCTGTCCAGCCTGCAGTGGTCCGCTGCTGGGCTGCAGTAGCTCCCGTCGCTGTCAGCTGCAGTGCTCTCCGTCTGCCTGTCAGCTGCAGTGGTCGTCTGCTGTCAGCTGCAGTATCTCCCGCCTGTCAGCTGGCAATAGCTCCCGTCTGCTGTCAGCTGAGTAGTTCCCAGTCTGTCTGTCAGCTGCAGTAGCTCCGTCTGTGTAGCTGCAGTATCTCCGTCTGCTGTGCAGTGGCTCCCGTCTGCTGTCAGCTGCAGTAGCTCCCGTCTGCTGTCAGCTGCAGTATATCCCGTCTGCTGTCAGCTGCAATAGCTCCCGTCTGCTGTCAGCTGCAGTAGCTCTCGTCCGTTGGACGCTCGTCAGCCTGCCTGGTGTGCTCAGCGTTTGCGGACTTCACCTCTCCCAATATCCTTTTCAGAGGATCCCTTCAATTAGGATCGCCACCAAAGATTGATGTGCGTTCTAAAGCAGGCAATTTTGCCGGTCAGCCGAGTTGGCCTTTGGTTGGCCAAGTTTCCAGTGGCGCGGCAGCCGGCTTCATTATCTGGCCGCCACCTCAGGAGACTGGTCCCACTGGGACCGGTCTTCAGAGGTGGTCCAGCGAGGTGGTCTAGTGGCCACCTAGGAATCACTGAGCAGGTCCAGCCTCCTCTGGAACATTATTGAAGTCTGAAGTCTGTCCATTACCTTGAAAATGAAGGGAAGGTCTGACGGCCTCATCCAAGGTAGTCTTGCTAGTCAAAGTAGCCCAGATAATGGGCTTCCTTCGGAAAAGACCAACCATTGGTGTTCAGCAGAGGTGGTCTAGTGGCCACCTAGCAATCACTGAGCAGGTCCAGCCTCCTCTGGAACATTATGAAAGTCTGAAGTCTGTCCATTACCTTGAAAATATAGGGAAGGTCTGACGGCCTCATCCAAGGTAGTCTTGCATAGTCGAAGTAGCCCAGATAATGGGCTGGAAAAGACCAACCATTGGTGTTCAGTAGAAGGCTCGCTTCTCCTGTGTTGGACGGTCAGTCTGTGCTTATCTTGTGGCGCCTTTTCTCTAGTCTCCAATGTTCCATCTGCCGCGGCGCATAGGTGATGTGTTATAAATGGATGTATTAGCCAAATAATGTGTTAAGATAGGTGCGACCTTTTAGCAACAGGTACCCTTGGTGCCCACAGTGGCGGATCTATACGGTTGGGCAAAATGGGGCATTGCCTCCCCCGAAACCGTCCTAAATTGGTAAAAAATTACACATTTCATGATACAGAAGGAAATTTCAGCAACTTTTTCCATGGAAAGTTTGTTTTAAATCAGCTAGCAATGCATCAGCAAGCGAAATCCGATAAGTTTTCAGAATTGTGTGAGACTTTTTGGAATTTGCCCCCCCACACAAATCCCGTTCTGGATCCCCAGCTGGGTACCCACACTTTATCTATAACTCTTTCAAGCTTTTTTGCCACAGAAGCACGACGATTATATAAACCATTGATCTGACAACATTGGGCTCACTTTCCCTAACGAATTCTTAATTCAGACGTGTTCAGTTTCTGACTGATTGCTTTACTGGCTCAGTGCTGCAAACATAATGGAAGTCGGGACCGGGGCTGAAAAGGCACGAAGAAAGAGCGCACTGTTCTCTGTGGCTGGCTGACTGGTGCGGACTGATTGCATTATTCTACCGGCGCGTCCCCTGGGCGTCGTTTTACCGCACCACTCCGTGTAGGCAGCCGGTATCACCGCTCCGTAACATGGGGGTATCACCGCTCCGTGACAGGAGGGTATCACTGCTCTGTAACAGGAGGGTATCACCGCTCCGTAACAGGAGGGTATCACCGCTCCGTAACA
>VOPJ01001213.1:89976-119394 GCA_014673585.1 Semibalanus balanoides
TGTGGTGCCGACAATCCATGGCAGTGGTCATCTTGTGGTGCCGACAATCCATGGCAGTGGTCATCTTGTGGTGCCGACAATCCATGGCAGTGGTCATCTTGTGGTGCCGACAATCCATGGCCGGATGCCGGCCAAAATGGTCCAGTGGAGCCGTTGGCATTTTTTACGACGTGGCTTTCGTGAGGAGTTGCATTAGTGGCGAGCTTAAGATTTATGGCACGACAGGAAAAGGTAATGTTTCATTCGTCTTGGTCCATTAACCGATGTGCTGCGCCTGGCATCAGCCCAGAGAGACTCCGAAATGAATTCGTGGGAGTCTTGTTGTGGTCCGGAATATTTATTTTTCATTGCTTGCCTGAAAGCAGTTGAGCAAAATAAACAAGCTTATCTGCGCCAAAGCCACCCATATTTCTGGAAGATTGGGTTCAGCTCCACCCACAGCTTGAAGCGACCGAATTATGCTACACAGCACTGTTCCGTATTTATTTGGCATCGCCAAGCTTGGAGCATGCATTTGGTGCTGCGTATTTGTCACATTTGAACACTAAAGAGACAGATGGTTTATCCACACTTTGTAAGAGAGACCACAGTTATCCCCACTTTATAAGAGAGACCACAGTTATCTCCACTTTATAAGAGAGAACACAGTTATCCCTACTTTATAGAAGAGACCACAGTGATACCCACTTTATGAGAGAGACCACAGTTATCCCCACTTGACAGGCAAGACCACGGTTATCCCCAATTTATAGGACAGACCACAGTTATCCCTGCTTTATAAGAGAGACCACAGTAATCCCTACTTTACAATAGACACCACAGGAATGACACATCTGCTGTCAACTCACGGCCCTCGGCAACACTGGCACGTCTGCTGTAACGAGATGTGACATGTCCAACTCACGACCCTCGTCAGCCCACTGAGCATGCGCGTAACAGATGTGACATGCCAATCACGGCCCTCGGCAACACTGGGCACGTCTGCTTAACAGATGTAGTCGTCCAATCACGGCCCTCGGCACATGGCACGTCTGCGTGTAACATATGTTGACATCGCCAACTCACGACCCTCTGCAGCACGATGCATGCGCTGTAACAATGTGACATCGTCCAATTCACGGCCCTCGGCAAACACTGGCACGTCTGCTGTAACATAAATGTGACATCCGTCCAATTCACGCCTCGGCAAACACTGGCACGTCTGCTGAACAGATGTGACATCGCAATTTCACGGGCCTCGGCAACACTGGCACGTCTGCTGTAACAGATATTTGACATCGTCAGCAATTCACGGCCCTCGGCAACATGGCACGTCTGCTGTACATTATGTGACATCGTCCAATTCACGGCCTCGGCAACACTGTACATCTGCTGTACATATGGACATCGTCCAACTCACAACCTCGCAAGCACGACGCATGCGGCTGTAACGAGAGTTGACATCGCCAATTCACGGCCCTCGCAACACTGGCACGTTCTGCATTTGTAACAGAAATGTGACATCTCCCAATTCGCGGCCCTCGGCTAACACTGGCCGTCTGCTAACAGATGTGACTCGTCCAATTCGCGGCCCCTGGCAACACTGGTACATCTCTGCTAACAGATTGACATCGTTCCAATTCACGGCCCTCGCAGCATGACGCCTATTTGCGCATGTAACAGAGGTGACATGTGCCAATTCACGACACTCGGCAACACTGGCACTCTGCTGTAACAGATGTGACATCGTCCAATTCGCGGCCCTCGGCCAACACTGGCACGTCTGCTCTGTAACCAGATGTGAATCGTCCAATTCGACGGCCCTCGCAACGACTGGTACATCTGCTGTAACGAGATTGTGACATCTCCAATTCACGGCCTCGGCAGCACTAAGACGCATGCGCTGTAACAGATGTACATCGTCCAATTCACGATCCTCGCAACACTGCACGTCTAGCGGAACAGATGTGACATCGTCCAATCGCAGCCCTCGGCATAATGCACGTCTGCCTTAACAGATGTGCATCGTCCAATTCGCGGGCCCCGCAACACTGGCAACGTTGCTGTAACAGATGTGAACATCGTCCAATTCGCGGCCCTCGCAACACATGTACATCTGCTGTAACAATTGACATCGTCCAGAATTCACGGCCCTCGGCAACACTGGCACGTCTGCTGATAACAATGTGACATCGATCCAATTCGCCGGGCCCGGCAACAAACTGGTACATCTGCTGTAATAGATGTGACATTCGTCCAATTCACGGCCTCGGCAACACTGGCACGTCTGCTGTAACATATGTGACCATTGTCCAATTCACGGCCCTCGGCAACACTGGCACGTCTGCTTGTAACTATGTGAATCGTCGAATTCACGGCCCTCGGCAACACTGGCACGTCTGCTGTAACATATGTGACATCGTCGAATTCACGGGCCTCGGCAACACTGGCACGTCTGCTGTAACAATGTGACATCGTCCCAATTTCACGGCCCTGCGCGCCAACACTGGCACGGTCTGCGTAACCAATGTGACATGTCCAATTCGCGGCCTTCGGCACCACTGGCGTTCTGCTGTAACAGATGTGACAATCGTCCATTGGCGGCTCTCGGCAACATTGGCACATCTGCTGTAACAGATGTGACACCGTCCGATTCGCGGCCCTCGGCAACACTGGCACGTCTGTTGTAACAGATGTGACATCGTCCAATTCGCGGCCCTCGGCAACACTGATACATCTGCTGTAACAGATGTGACATTGTCCAATTCGCGGCCCTCGGCAACACTGGCACATCTGCTGTAGCATATGTGACATCGTCCAATTCACGCCCATCGATAACACTGACGCATCTGCTGCAACAGATGTGATATCGTCCAATTCGCGGCCCTCCGGCAACACTATACATCTCTGTAACAGATGTGACATCGTCCAATTCGCGGCCCTCGGCAGCACTGATACATTTGCTGTAACAGATGTGATATCGTCCAATTCGCGGCCCTCGGCAACACTGGCACGTCTGATGTAGCATATGTGACACCGTCCAATTTGCGGCCCTCGACAACATTGGCACATCTGCTATAACAGTACTTCTTCTGGTGGCATGCTTCAGTCATATCCACTATCAGTTCTATGAAAAGAAGCCACTGCGCATAGCCGATGCGACCATTATGATGCAGGTTTATGGATTATTAAATTGCTTTCCGGTCAAAAGCTTCCGATGAACATCGATCCAAAGGCCCTCAGCTAACTGCTGCGTCTCTAATGTTCAAGTAATCTGTATCTGGAATCGGGGATCACAAATCCCTCAATATTTCAGCGCCTAAGTAGAACTACAGCATATGTAGACACTAGAAAGGGATTTATCGTTTTCAATAAATTGTCCAGAATAAATACAACTGGGTGCTATGCGCTGTTTATACCACCAAGCTGTAGCCTATCTTAACAATATGTGGATCAGTAGCGTGCATCTCTCATCACGTAATGCTACGCTTAAAGTTGTGTGATATTTTGTTTTATTTAATCAGTGCTGATATTCTCCGAGTTCCCCATAAGCTCCTTGCACATGGTGGCCTACTTTGAAGGGAAAATATCCGCAATAATATCAGGTATGTAATCGAGATCGCTGTTCAGCAGAGGAGACTAAATAAAATGTAACATTTATTTATGTCCGTTAACATAAGTATGTTGTCATTTTTCTTGTTGTTTTCGTGAAAGTGGAGAACTAATATCCAATAGGATCCAGACTTGTACAATGATGAATGAACGGACTGGGCTTGCCCCCGTCTTGTGGTCAGCCCGTCCGGTCGTGATAACGATCAGGGTTTGCTGCCCCTGTGTGCTTTGACTGAGATGCAAATTTGGCCACAGACTGGCTATATTCTAGACTTCAGAACATACCCAGATTATGTGCTAAGTTTATAATGCCTAGTTTTTTTCCAATATAACGTAACTAAAAATATCCAGATAAATGTAACTTAGGTGTGTTCTGAAAACCAGAACATACTTGGTTCTGGTTCGTGTACAAAACTTGCATCTCAGCTGGGGCAGCGAGCCCCGGCCGTTACACGGGCCGAGTTGACCCGACGGGTGGACGTCAAGACGGGAGTAATTCGAATCCGTTAACTCACCATTTTACAAGTCTCATAGGATCAATGAGGCTGTATTATTAATTCAAATAGAAAACTAATACCAGTATTCCTGATTTCATATAAATATAGAGCTTCCTCTGTATAACTCACCAAATCATTTACATATGAATAGAGAACGAACACCTGTTGGTTACTTATAAGTTTTTGAAACATTGTTTTTACATTTATGGTAACTTCTTGTGAGGGAAGTGAAGCATGTATGTGTATCATACCTTTGAAAGCACTCTGGATCATGGTTGCAACCATTTTAATTTTTGCTTTGAACTGAATGAAAAGAAAGGCTTCGAATGAAAAGAATGGCCCATAATCTCAAATAGCTTGGTTCTTGACCTTTAACCTGACCAGTGACGTCACCTGTAACCTCTAGGGTAACATAAATCATGAAAACATATGCTATCGAATGCCGTTTGAGTCAGCGCAACCGTCTTATTAGTTACGAAGACACAAGGGGAGGGGGGCTACCCCCCCCCCGCGGTTAATCGTGTTACAGAAAGTAGGTACCCCAGTGTCAAAAATGGCTTTTTACCTCTTAAGGTCAACAATGGCTTTTGTACAGCCTATTAAAGTTAAACTAAATTTGTATTCAGTCTCGTGAGAAGTGACGTTACTAAATTTGCTTCTAAAAATAGACAATATTGCTTCATTTTTGCACAGACGTCATATAATTGGTGCGGAAAGTGGGTACCCAAAGTTTCGCTTTGGTAGCGCTGCTCGTTTTTGATCTATTACAAAAGTCTGTCAGGGAGGGAGGCGTTTTTCTCCCTCTCCCAGCCAATATGGCGGATTAACACATAGACTCTTTCACCAACTGACTCTCACTCTTACACCAACTGTCGCGGAAGAGTGGCTGGAATAGGCTGATCTTTATGCCGCACAATGCCATCATAGATCATCATTTATCATATTCAACAGTAATTACACATTAAGAGGCACTCTGTTAACGAAGGTGGCCACGTGTTTCCTAGTAGTTAGAGGGCGCGTTTCATAAATCAACTCATGATTTGCAGGCGAGGCGGCTAACGTTCAAAGCAGGGAACAATTTAGCGCGAACTCGTCACGAGCCATGCTGTTGGAGACGCGACGCTACCCTCTCATCAACCTAATGGCGTGACATTTGGATCAGCACCGCTGGTGTTGACTGGTGAACTAGGTGCTCCTGGCGCCGACAGACACGTGCCGTGTCAGACGACGGGACAGGATAGCTGGTCTGTGGACTGGTCAGGTACCGCGTCAGAGGACGGGACAACAGCTGTCTGTGGACTGGTCAGTACCGCATCAGAGACGGGACGGATAGTGGTCGGTGCAACTGGTCAGGACCGCGTCAGAGGACGGACAGGATAGCTGGGCTGGTGGACTGGGTCAGGTACCGGTCAGAGGACGGGACAGGACGAAGTGTCGTGGACTGTCAGGTACCGCGTCAGAGGACGGACAGAGATTAGTTGGTCTGTGGACTGGTCTGTACCGCGTCAGAGGACGGGACAGGGACAGCTTGTCTGTGGACTGGTCACGGTACCGCGTCAGAGGACGGGACAGCCACAGCTGGTCTTGATGGACTGGTTCAGTACCGCATCAGAGGACGGGACAGGAAGCTGGTCTGTGACTGGTCAGTACCAAACGTCAGAGGGACGGGACAGGATAGCTGGTCTGCTGGACTGGTAGGACCGCGTCAGAGGGACGGGACAGAATAGCTGTCTGGACTGTCAGGTAACCGCGTCAGAGACGGAAGGACAGTGGTCTGTGGACTGGTCTGGTACCGCGCATAGACGGGACAGGATAGCTGGTCTGTGGAACTGGTCAGACCGTCAGAGACGGGACAGGATAGCTTGGTCTGTGGACTGGTCAGTACCGCGTCAGAGGAGCGGGACAGGACAGCGGTCTGTGACTGGTCAGGTACCGCTTCAGGAGACGGACAGGATAGTCGTTCTGTGGGCTGGTCAGGTACGTGTCAGAGGACGGGACAGGATAGCTGGTCTATGGACTGGCATACTGCGTCAGAGGACGGACAGATTAGCTGTCTGTGACCTGGTCATGGTACCGCGTCAGAGGGACGGGACAGCACAGCCTGGTCTGTGGGTCGGCCAGGACCGCGGTCAGAGGACGAGGACAGGTAGGCTGGTCTTGAGCTGGTCAGTACCGCTTCAGAGACGGACAGACAGCTGGTGTGTGTGGATTGGTCAGTACCGCTTCAGAGGACGGAACAGGATAGTGGTCTGTGGACTGCGTCAGGTACCCGCGTCATGAGACGGACAGGATAGCCATGGTCTATTAGGACTGGTCAGTACCGCGTCAATGACGGGACAGGACAGCTGGTCTGTGGACTGGTCAGGTACCGCGTCAGAGGACGGGACAGGACAGCTGGGCTGTGGACTGGTCAGGTACCGTGTCAGAGGACGGGACAGCATAGCTGGTCTGTGGACTGGTCAGGTACTGCGTCAGAGGACGGGACAGGATAGCTGGTCTATGGACTGGTCAGGTACTGCGTCAGAGGACGGGACAGGACAGCAGGGCCGTCTGCAAACGTGTACTCTGTACATTTGTATTTGCTGTCGCTCAATCAAGCAAATGGCACTTGTCAGCATTACCAGCGACAATTTGCGAAAGTAAATAAACAGTTTTTATTACAAATTATTTTATGCATTAATGTGAACATCACTATGAGTTTTAGGTTGTTGGATGATTACGAAAAAAGCAGAAGCACTCTAGTATATGATGTCACACGCGTCAGCTGTCGTGTCATAATGGACGGCCTGGTTGCCTTCACAGTCAGCTTCAGGCCGTGTAATTCCCGTAATAACATCAGCGCGCCGAGCATAGCAAGTGGCCGTCGGCAGCTTTGCTCTAGGTTGACGCTGCACACGCCCTTTGGCGGTAACTTCATCGGAAGCAGAACTGGTCTCTCATGACTACCGTGTCAACTGACCCCGGCTGTGTGATCTGCCCCCTCCCAGCCGGCCCCGGGCTGTGTGATCTTCCCCTCCCAGCTGGCCCCGGGGCTGTGTGATCTGTCCCCTCCCAGCTGACCCCAGGCTGTGTGATTTGTCCCTCCCAGCCGGTCAGTTTTCCTTCCTCCGTGATCTGTCGCCTCCAACTGCTGCAGCGAGGCTGGTATTTGCTTTTCTCGTCCTCAAACAACTCGTTCACAAGGCGTCACAGTGTCCCGCCGCAGCCCGACCCGGTCTGTGTCCTGGTGGTCTGCGGTCTGCCGGGCAGCGAACCCAGTCGTTTATTCTGGCCCCTATCTGTGAGCTGTCAGCAGCTCGCAGGCCCCGCCAGATCAACACTCCACTGCAGCAGGAGGCCGGGGCCGGGGGTGGACCAGGTGACATTCCACTGCAGCAGGAGGCAGGAGCCGGGGGTGGACCAGGTGACACTCCACTGCAGCAGGAGGCAGGAGCCGGGGGTGGACCAGGTGACACTCCAACTGCAGCAGGGAGGCCGGGAGCCGGGGGTGGACCAGATGACACTCCACTGCAGCAGGAGGCCGGGGCCGGGGTGGACCAGGTGACACTCCACTGCAGCAGGAGGCAGGGGCCGGGGGTGGACCAGGTGACACTCCACTGCAGCAGGAGGCCGGCCGGGGGACCAATGACATGTCCACTGCAGCAGAGGCAGAGCCGGGGGTGGACCGTGACACTCCACTGCAGCAGGAGGCCGGGGCCGGTGGACCAAGGTTGACACTCCACTGCAGCCAGGAGCGGGGGCCGGGGTAGACCAGTGACACTCCACTGCAGCAGGAGGCCGGCGGCCGGGGGGTGGACCAGTGACATTTTCCCACTCAAGCAGACTGGGACAAGGAGGCCGGGGGTGGTCCAGGGACACTCCACTGCAGCAGGAGGGCCGGGGCGGTGGTGGACCACAGTGGACATTCCACTGCAGCAGGAAGGAGGAGCCGGGTGGTCACAGGTGGAACACTCCACTGCAGCAGGAGGCCAGCCAGGGGTGGAACCCAGTGACACTCCATGCAGCAGGAGGCCGGGGCCCGGGGTGGACGGTGACACCCACGCAGCAGAGATGCCGGGCGGGTATAGACCAGGTGAACTTCCAACGCAGCTAGGAGCCGGGGCCGGGGTGGTCCAGGTGCCACATCCACTGCAGCAGGAGCAGGAGCCGGGGTGAGACCAGTGACACTCAACTGCAGCAGCAGGCCGGGCCAGGGAGTGACCAGGTGACATCCACTGCAGCAGGGGGCCGGGGCCAGGGGTGACCAGGTGACACTCCACTGCAGCAGGAAGCCGGGGCCGGGGTAGACCAGGTGACATTCCACTGCAGCAGGGGGCCGGAGCCGGGGGTGGACCAGGTGACACTCCACTGCAGCAGTGGAGGGCCGGGGGCCGGGTGGACCAGGAACTCCCACTGCAGCAGTGAGCGAGAGGCCGGGGTTAGACCAGGTCTCACTGAGCAGGGAGGCCGGGGCCGGGGTTGTTCCAAAGTGACACTCCACTGCAGCAGGAGGCAGGAGCCGGGGGTAGACCAGGTGACACTCCACTGCAGCAGGAGGCCGGGGCCGGGGGTGGACCAGGTGACACTTCACTGCAGCAGGGGGCCGTTGCGGGGGCGGAATATGTGACGCTCCACTGCAGTGGGTGGGGCGGGGCGGGCCACGGCCACCAGCTGGGTGGGACGAGGGCGGGGGTGGACCACGAACGCTCTCCGGGCCGGCTCGGCGCGGCTGTCTTGGACGAGGATTAACCGTTGGTCTGGCGGGCGCGATGGAGCGTGGTTGGGACAGAAAGTGGCCACTGGCAGCAAACACGGCGGCTTTGTCATGTCTGTCAGAGACGCCGAAAACCGGCGTCTCTCCTGTCTGTCCATCTGATGGACAGACAGAGCATCCTGGCTGCTTTTCATTGAACGGTTAAAATAACCTCTGCTGCTTCATCACTTCAGGAAACGTTTTCATGCATCACTGCGTTGTGATTAGCTATGAACTAAAATATGACAACTTTACTGATATGTTAATGAGCTGTTGAACGGTGAAAATGTTATCAAGGATTTCGAAATTTGATAAGACGATATTATAGCATTCATCGAAACGCTGTCCTCAAATTATAAATGAGCAGTTTTCATCAATAGTGTCTCTCTATAACTTCTGACGTCATTTAGTAAGAAGCAAACATATATGTACTATCCACATAACTAATTTAATATTTCCGTCAGTTATTGAGCGTATTATTTTGCGAAGACTCTTCATGGGCTGTTGTGCATGGTGACATGTCGGATTTTCGACACCTTTAACCTGTGCAAACTTATATTTATGTTATATTTGGCTACTGTGGTGATAATGTGGCTCTGTTAGCACGGTCAAACGCGTGCAATTCACTAAGCATCGCAAGTAAAATACAAATTTGCAATAACAGTACATAAAAAGCTCAAAACTGAGCCAATTGTCTCACAATGGGGAGGGGGTTCCGAACAAAATGCAGTGATTATCAAATTATGGGTAGATACCGCACTTGGGATGGAAAACTGGAAGCTTCGGTTATGGGTGATGGGATTGAGTAGCAAGTGATAAATCATAGTTTATTTTTCTGACTTAGAGCGTGATCGGCAACAGAGCGAATTAGTCGGTATCACGACGAATTAGCTGGTATCACGACGAATTAGTCGGTATCACCGAGTTTTTCGTTTGGCAGCACGACGAATCATCAAATGAGCTAATTCGCCCAACGAATTCGCGCTGCGGAGCGATAATTTTCAAACCAGTCGTCGGAAGGGCGAATCTGTTTGGCAGGTTTCAAAACATTAAAGGAAAGATATATAAACTGTGCTTTGTTTCTAAAGACATAAATATGACAAAAGCTTAGTATTTTTATTTCTGATAGGTAAAATCCACCACACAAGCGTAATAAATGGCGCAGCAGTGACCAATCAATGATAATTAGTTGTCTGGCAACGCACGCGACAGCTATTTAGTCGGAGGCGAATCTCTCTTTGGGACACGCCCAAAAAGCACAACATGCTGCAATGCTCATACCTATATATATATATTATATTATATATATATATAATAATATTAATAATAAATAATAATATAATATATATTCATAAATATTCCAGTTTGTTTCACTGTCATTATTATCACAAACACAACGAACTCAGTTAATGCAACTGATTTACATCATCTAGGGTGTGTATTTATGTGTGAATCCATATTAAATATAGGAACGCAACAGAATACTTAATCCCAAAATGCGCTAGTAAAGGCGCCGAGTTATACGCTGTACAGACGACTAACGCGAGACTGCGGCCTGCGCAAATAGAGGAGGGAGTGAGCCCATTCTGTCATCCAAAAACAGGGTAACCAGCGGCATCCATTGGCGCTGATAACCACGGAGTGTCAATCAGAGTTCAAAGTACAACAGAACATTACATGTACGCAGTTGCGGAGTAGGGCCTATCAAGTTGATCTCGGGGACATTTCCGATGGGTCGGTATTTAAGTTATAAAAGATGAAAGGTGGCAAAATAGGTACTATATGCCATTGACAATACTAGAACCTTAGAATAATAAGGTATAATATAATTAATAAGTATTGTATATATATATATATATATATTGTACAAAATACAAATAATTACTATTCATATTTCGGAAACTTCCTTCATCACCCCGTCGCGCCACTTATATGTAACATAATTTAGCGATGCAAGTTACATCGTGGATACCGGATGGTGATTAGTTTAATATAAACCATGAAAGTCAATACTTTCAACCATCAATGAGCACTGCTGGACTCTACAGCAAATATGTTTGTTTAAAGCAAATCAGCACGTTTTGCTGAACAGCTCGGGGGCGTTGTTGTTGAATTCAGAGGCCGCGGCTGCAGGACCCAGGGAGGGGGTCCATACGGAGGGGGAGGGCGTCTTATGGTATCGGCCGACTCTGGGAGGATTGATGGGCGCATCCAGCGTGTGATTGATGGAAGCCGAACCTGTCACCCGCACTGCACCGTGAAATATCCTGTTGACAAGATTAGCAGCCACGTACACACACACAGCGACAGTGACGAGCGCGAATTACGGGTCGCTGCACTAACAGTGTCAACATAACTACAAACCATGTACTAAGGCTGCTACATGTTACTGCTCTGGCCTCTGGTTAAAAACAGTATCTCGCAGGAACCAAGAGATATTATGTCTACTGTCTATTTGAGCAAATAACTATGTATGCCGTCTCAGAAAATGGCGATGTGGTTCCATCTTATACCTACATTTCACTATGTTGTTGCTAAGGCCACGCGTTAATGAGGAAATGTCATGACCACTCACCGAATAATAACCATCAGTTGCTACATGGTAAGCTTAGAAATTGGTCGAATTTCACGGCTGCGTTTGAACAGTCGTCGAAAATATAACCAAAAGACCGGGAACCACTAGACCGGTAACTAAAGTCGGTACTTAAGTGACTGGACATCCTGCATGTAGGCAGATGAAAACAAGTCCCATGCTTCACACTTTGAAAGACACGAAAGACCAATCTTAACTACTGTTTCTGTCATCTGGGCCACACCACTCATCTCTTAACTCTATCCGTGCTGGCGGCCAGAATAACGTTAACGTGCTGGGGGGGGGGGGCTGCCCCAGAAATATCGAGAACTGCTGGGTCGATTTCAATTGGACGAACACCATTCGATTTTTCGTGAATATTTTTTTTTTATTCCTACATTTATTTTTTGTTAAAAAAATGGGGGCCCAGGGGGCAAACAAATGCCCAAATTTGTGTGCTTTTGGAAAAGTCAACGCGGCTAAGTGATTAGACCGATTTTCATGCACGAAACCTTGTTGACCTTCCAATGCAATGTTTTCAATATATGAAAGGGACAAGTACAAAAATGAAAAATAATATGCGTATTCAGGAATGAAAATTGGGGGACTTTCTGATAACACATATGTGCTGTTCGTGATTGTTTGGGACGATAGGAACGTCACATGTGGGTTTTGTTGCTGTAATTTGTTAATTGTAATATATTTCGCATAGGCGGATCCAGATTCCAGGTAAACAACGTGGGGGCACCATGTGCGGAACGCCTTTAAATATCTTACTACACCTTTTCTTAATGCGAATCGGCATCTGTTCAACTGAACGTGACATAGTGCATGTCATAGTCAGGCATACTGGAACTAGAGCACTATTTAACATTGACACCATTCATAAAACGGAATAATCATCTGTTCATATCGAACGGAGTCAATACATCGCAGGGCTTCAATATGACCAATTACATTATGTTGCGTTGCAATTTTGCCGTCACGATCTAAAATAACGCTACCCAAGTCAACAAATACTTGCTACTCTAATGAAACGCTGTAGCTCGCATTGCATAATCTGAAACAGTGGACCATGTGAACGACGTGACTGTCGATTTAAAATGCTTTGCCGCGGGATGTGTACGCCGATGTAGATGCTATATGTCACAGTATTCGCGTCGGTAAATGAGATATGCCGAATTGAGCTGAACAGATGCCGCCTCGCATTGAGAAAAGGTGTACTTTGAAGTTGGGCCTAACTTGACGGAGGATATCGCCTTCCATTTTATGTACCTGAGTGCGCCTCTGCCCCAAAATATGTATAATCCAAGTATGTATGATTTATACAGCAGTGACATAGTTTCTGACGCTTTTACTCCACCGCAAACTACGAAGAAAGTATACGCCACACAAACGCATTCGTAACGACCTCCCAAAAACATAAGCCTGGAGCCACCTCTGCTGCGCCGATTTTGTCAAAATTTTACTACAACACGCATCATTTAATTATAGAAAAAGTCACCAAGTTTCAAGATACTAGGCCAAACGGTTTTGAAGCGGCATGCGAAAAACTACTGGGAGGGCTGAATCTGCCTCCCAGCACGGAATATAGGGTTAGCCCTATTCCAGTCCGGCTTTTTACGCGAAATCAGTCCGTGGGGCCGATCCCCCCCTAAGATCTCGGCTTCTATGAGAACTACAACAACAAAATTTGGTTGGTAGGAAGAACCCAATTTTGTATTGTTGTGTAATTTTATGACCTTGGGTCAA
The DNA here is from genome assembly GCA_014673585.1 of Semibalanus balanoides. Taxonomy (NCBI): domain Eukaryota; kingdom Metazoa; phylum Arthropoda; class Thecostraca; order Balanomorpha; family Balanidae; genus Semibalanus; species Semibalanus balanoides. The sequence goes on from VOPJ01001213.1 coordinate 103,121, forward strand.
TATCTGTAAGGTCAAACGAGGCTAAATGTATCGAAATTTCCATGATTTTGACTTTTATCTAGGCATTACGCATTATCTCCAAAACTATTTGAGCTAGGAAGAAATCGAAAAAATCAAAAGCTCTTGAAGCGCTCTTTCGACTTGAGTTCGTCATCATATGTTGTATATTCCATTAATGTGGTGCACTGACATTTTATCTACGTTCGTCAGATTTCAGCTTAGGTCACTTGCTTGGGCTTTACGGGTCATCAAAGTAAAAAAGGTAATTTGAATGCAAAAACATTTTGTGAATATCTTTTTACCTATAGAACAATAATGTTGCCATTAGCCGTTTTCACGATGGATTATTTTGCGCGAAATATTGTAAAACATCTTAAGATGTTTTGAAATGTTTTAGTATGAAAGTTTTATTATACGATATATTTCAATAAAAATAAGTTACTGATTAAGGCTATATTATCATTATTCAAGAGTAATGGAAACATGAAATGAGCAAGATTATGATGCAAAATTGTCCGTTTCTAAAGAACATATGCGTCAATTCGTTCAGTTAAGCATACCGCCATATTAGTTACTCAATCTGGCAGCGTCATGGATCACAGGTCTGCCTCGCATGGCGCATACATTCGCTAGAGACACGATTGCTAGACGACGATCTTCAGCAAGGGAGTTCGCTTGTTGAGCGACCAATAGCGTTGCCGAAGATCAAGCATGTTTCAAATGTTCTGTAAGTGTCAGTCAGTAGGTGAAGAATCTGCGGCTCACAGCGTAACCTATACCCCTTTCTCAATGCGAGGCGGCAACTGTTCAGTCATTCGGCATATCTCTTTTAACCACAGAACAATGGACATATAGCATCTCACACGCCGTAAAACCTCCCGGCAAACAGGCATGCAATCCGACAGTTGCAACCGTGTCAACACTGGTCTGGTTCAGATATAAGTGCAAGAGCTGAAGCGTCATTAGAGATGGCAAGTTTATTGAATGGGCAAGAGCGTCATTCATTTCGTTGACGGAAAAATTGCAACGCAACAAAATGTAATTTGTCGATATGAATGCCCCTGCCGATGTCCATTGACGCGTTTCGAATAATGCACAGATTAATCTAGTTGAATGAAAATGTGTCAAAGTGAAAATATGTGCTAAGTTCCAGTATGCCTGAACAAAGACAGCACTATGCCACGTTCAGTTGAACAGATGCCGATTCGCATTAAGAAAAGGTGTACATAATTATCTTGCTAATTTTGCTTTTTGCTTGCTTGCTTATCTTGCTAATTACCACAAAACCGCAATTTTGTAACATACTATATTCTTACCAACATATTACAAAATTCTTAGAGACATTTCAAGTCAAAAATCGTTTTCAAAAGTTGCGTGGTTAAGAAAATAATAAGTATACTAAAACTTTCACACTAAAACATTTCAAAACATCTTAAGATGTTTTAAAACATTTCGTTTAAAATAATCCATCGTGAAAACGGCTACTATCGTGTTTCTCTCAAGACACATCGAAATATATAATGTTTCATCGTCACCGATAAAGTTGAAACACTTGATGAAAGTTAAAGGATTTATTGCAGTAGAAATGCAGAAGAAGACAAAGGTGTTGAGTAGCGGCTCGGAACCGGAATCATCGTGTATCTGGTCGGCCCAGATCACCACTGGCGTCTGTGGTGTTGTGCAGTCCCTGACGTCACGTGCTCCCCCATCGTCTTCCCCGAGTTCTTCACATGGGGAGCGGGAGCGCCAGATGTGGCCACCCCGCTCTCTTCAGTCGGGATGGAGTGTGTTAATACAGTCTACACGCTGTTGCCGCTCTCTGAAACCGAACATGGCGTGGTCGGTAAAACATCAGTGGTTTCAGAGTGAAATTGAAGGGCATCGTCACGGATTTTTGACAGGGGTGGCAAAATTGATTGAGTATGTATATAGTATGTAGGTATGCATGTATCCTCTGCTGAAAAAAATGTCACAAAGCATAAAACACTTATAAACTTCGTACCAGACAAGACTAAAACACACCACATTTCATCCCATTTTAGTGTTATTTACCAGTAGGACGCCGAGTTGGCGATGAACGAGCGAGCGCGAAGGAGATGTGTTGTGAATTTCAACTCAATCGGGCAAGGATTTTCTTAAATAAAAAACCGGGTGCACACGTGCGCTTATGCAATAAGCCATTTGGTCCATCGCTTCGGGTATCCCACATCTGAGCATGTTTACCATGACGACGGCAGACCACAGAGAAATTCGAGACTTCACAGAGACGCATACGGGTCACTGTTGTATCCGGTTTCTTTTGAGTCTGGCTGCTATATGCACACCTCGCATTATACCGCGTGATGACTGGTGACACTGCATGGCATATCTGCTGATATAAATAACATCCTTTTATGAAAGTACCTTCTCGTGGTAAAAGGGGGTTCAGCATATTACGATAAAAAGGCACTTCTTAATAACATGACAATAATAGAACTGTACAGGGGAAATTATACAGTTTGTGATTCGCCTCCATCGGTTCGACACCATGGGTTCTTCTGTCGGACAAGATTCTGTCGATTTTGGCGCATGGATTCTTATTGTCGATTGTAACGTAAATGTAGCATGATATATCCGCATAGGGACGAAACTTTTCCAGGAAAATTTGGGGGGATGAGCTGGAAAAATCGCTTAAAGTGCCATCAAAATTCACAAAATACAGATTTTTTCCCTCGATTTGATCCACTTCGTGGTGTAAGTTGGGGCGGAGGAGGTTGAAGCCCACCGGATTGAAAATATTTACCTGACATAAAGCCTTAAAAATCAGTATACCTACTTTCGATAGACCTTGTTTCGAGCTATATAACGTCTGTTTTGCTCATCGCTACACCGTATGGTTTTCGAGATCTTAAGTGGGGCGGCTATCCCCCGGCCCCCCATGCAGTTTGTGGCTGGCGCGAATTACGGCAGTGATCAGGTCAAAGTTACACTTTGAATTAACCCTCGCCTTACGGGGGGTGGCCTGACAGGCCCCCTGAGGTTTTTCTTAAATCACTTTTTTCACATGGAACTCATCTTTCTGAAATTTTTAGTAGCTGAGTTTACAACAATTACTTATCTTGTAAAAATTTCATAAAAATTGGTAAAGCGTTTTGGGAGATGATGACGTTTTGATGACGTCATGCTAGTAAAAATGTAAATATTGGAAAAATCATAGAAAATAGGCCCTTCTCAACCCCAGGCCCAACCCCAGACCCAATCCCAGGCCTCTCCTCACCCCCTCCACGGCATTCCTCTCCTGGAAATGGCGCAAGGCTGACCCAGATGACAAAACAAAAACTGCGGGTAATTGTACACCGTTGCATCTATGTGTGGTTTGGGGGGGGAAATAGTACCAAAATATGGGTTTCTGATAACCTCTTCACCATCCAAAATATGTGTACCTGTCATATAAAGGTGCAAACCAAAAGTTTGGTTACAAAGGAATGCGCAAGTTAATGGGGTTTGCAAACGGTATTTCTACTTTTTGTTACCTAACTACATATAGGTGTTAAGCAAACTTTTGATAACTCTTAGCAACCTTTCATTTTTTACTTGTAAATATACCCAAAATGATTTTTAAATGCATTTTAAGCAATGCAACAAATGTTGGATATATGCTGTATGTGTAATGCTTCTTCAGAAACACGTGTTAACGTGTGAACAGGTTGTCTGCTGATATTGTTCCTTGTTCACCTACCTGTTCTGAATTCTCTCGCCGTGTACTGGCTGGGCTCTGTAGCACTCACAGGGACGATAACCAAGCATGACTAGATGTCGCTTCTACTTCCTAAGGGTGCAGGTAACCTATTTTTAAAGTGACTTAATATAAATTATTACGTAACCATTTGCAATTTGCATGGAAGGTTTTCCAAGCCATTCAACTTTGCACCAGGCTTCTGTGACTGACGCGTGTTTCCGGGCTCCTTTGTTGTTAATGTTCCGATGCAGAGTCGTTTCAGTACTGCAGCGGGACATTTGCGGCGGCGGCGGGCGTCATATTCGTGACCAGTGCTTATCAGTGGGCACCCAGCAGCCCTGAATGTGAAGATTTTTTAATTATGGTCGGTTAATCATGCGGGACTAGCTGGTTCCGTTCCGTCACATTCCTGCTTAGCAGTGTTTGTGTAGTGTATGCGCCGCAGCCTTTAATCACGCGAGTTGAACCTTTCCTGTTCGCTGGAAGGGGAACCGCAGAGTACAATGCAAAATACAAAGGTGCATCAATTTACAGCGGAATGCTACTGACCATAATAATCATACTTTTGTTATTTCCCCCAAGTTTGATGAAAGGTCAGGTTTTCCTTCTGTTTATTTCGCTTGTATTGGCTATTGGGAAATGCAGCTCGATCACACACTGCCCACACAACAAGTTAAAATAATCACTTTCTGCATATGATATCGTGTTACTCCACGATTTATTTATTTTTAATCGTAGTTCAGCTATTTTGATCGGGTGGATTTCCGAGACCAGAGCCGAACGCTAAGCCTAGCTTGTTGCACGGGCACTGACTGCACCATGTAATCGAGCAACAACAGGTCATCGGTGGCAACAAGTGGCGACAATCTTCACGTCCCCTAACGACTGGAGACGTTCCATCGGCCTCTATAGCTCCATCTGACCTTGCAACGCGGCACCTGCCAACTGCTGCCGGTCATCCCTGCTAGGAAGGGGCGCAGCCAGACCTTCAGAAGGGAAGCCAATCTTGGTACCCCCAGAAAAAACACCCCTTGATTTGAAAAACTCTCCGGATTTCGGCCATTTTATTTTTTAGGGACCTCTTTTTCAACTTTTGATCAAGTGGATAAGATCAGGACCCTCAGAGAGGCTCCTGAACCAGGCACATAGCCAGGATTTCGGCCGGGGGCGGCGTCTCAAAAGGCCCCCTTCCCAAGCGTTGAAACAGCCAGCCAAAACGGATGAAAAGGCACAACAGGCAAGGGAGAATGCAGTATGACAGGTTTGGCATGGCCCATACCAACTTTTAGGAGCTGGAGTTATTAAGGTTCCATATCATCTTTGGAACCAGCGACAAAATTTGGAATCAGCTTCACAAATTTCGAATATTTCTTAGGCTCAAGGCTTAGAACTCTTAAATCAATTACGAGGCCAAATTTGAAGCCTTATGCCCTGGATATGCATTATCATCAATGCGTCTCATTGTGTATGGTGCGGACCTCTAAAAACGTTATGGTGCGTTTAAAAGGGCGGCAAAAAAGTGTTAAAGCAAACTATTTTGCCCAATCTTTGGATTCGGCAAGAAATATAACATATAAACCAGGACGGATCCAGAACGGTAGTTTGGGAGGGACCACCGGTGGTTCAGGGGGCCAAAGTCCAAAAAGTCTCACATAATTCCGAAAACTCATCAAATTCCGATCGCTTATGCATTGATAGCTGATATACAAAACTTTAATTTGTGAAAGCTGCTTCGATTTTATTTTATATCAGGCAATGTGTCAATTTCGCTCCGATTTCAGACGATTGGGGGGCCATGGCTGGCTCCCCCCTCCACCCCACTGGATCTGCCCCTGTACATAAATACGCCTAGATATGGCACGATTTCGAACGTGCATATAATATTAATTTGTATTTAAATTGCGCCGCGGAGTGGCGCGAACATTTTGAATTTAGTTCCCTGGACAAATGCATTCTTACTGTTATAAGGCCCAAGGCCCCTACAGATCGTCTAGGGACCCTTCCAACCTTTTCATCGCCCTTCTGACCTGTTCAGGGACTCATCTGGAATCCGCCAAAGACATGATGTGGAATGGGTGCTATATATATATTTATTCATTAAAAATGACTCCGAACTTCTTGCGTTTATTCAGTTTCTCTGCACCTTTTCAAGGGATCGTACTAGGTAAGTAGTTTTTCATTTAATTTAGTTTGCGACAGAAATTGTCCCAAGATAGGTCATGTATATTTTCCTCTTGGCAAACAACCAAATCCGATTTCCGTCATAAACATAATGAAGACATTTCAAGCAAATTAGCGAGGATACATGGACAGCGACCGGTACACGTCGAAAGGTTTCAACTTTAAAAACATGACCGGCATTTTTTGCGGTTGAAATAGATAAACGCAAAATCCACGCATTTCTTATCAACACATTACACGTAATGTCTCCGTTGAAGTGGACGCGCGAGATTCATACACACTTGTTCAGCAGCACTCTAGCCTCTAGAAAATCGCATCTTACTCTTAAAGAAGGGCATATTTAGCTTGCCACAACTATACTCTGTCTAGCGACGGTATATTAGTGAAGGTTGATATGATACCCGCCATTTGAAATTTTTTTTTTTCCAAACGTTTTTTTTGGGGAAAACGTTTAAATAAGGGCGCTTCCAACTGAATAAACACAGCTTCCAGCACTCTTAAAGGGAGTTGCCTACTCAACATTGGTCATGTAGAGTTGTTGACACTAGTCTGTAGAACATATTTTTCTGAATTTAGCCATATACTTCATTTCCCAGAATTCACTTTATTGCTGAGATATTCCAAAGTCGCCAATTCAGATTCTGGCCAGAATATTAATAATCAATATGTCGCCAGAGAGCTTTCGCCAGACCTAGAAGCATTGACTCCTAAACGATTACAACGCAGTAGCATCTTATTGTATAGCTTCCTGGCACCAAAAGTGTCGACTCTAAGGTTATTACGGTAACATTTTTCGCTACTCTGTTATAGTGGTACGATCTATTGCTGTTGACTGAGTTTTGAAACAAAGACATATATGCAAATTTCAGCAAAAATAGTAAAAATTCAAACTAAAGGGGCTCCAGACGTGAATTTTATCGTTAACCATAATCAAAGCACTAGCTTCTTACCGTCAATACAAATATATTTGACATTTCAAAAGATTGACTAGGCACACCTCCCTTTAAGCCGTTTCCGGCAGAGCGCACTCAAATCTTTTAGGTTACTCAAGATGTGCAAGATGACGTTGCTATGTCGACAGAAGCTCATCCTCGGGTTACGCTCCCTGCCCACTGCTCGGTTCTTTTCATGTTGTCTGTTTGGATTTTCACCACCTTTGGTTCTTGATGGATTGTTAAAGTCTCTGTCGTTAGTGTGTTTTGTTAAACGTGTTTGTCACTCAAAAATCTGTGACCAAAATATATATGAATACTTTGCGGAGTATGAGGTTCTACTGCCACAGTCCTTCATGAGGCATGTGAAAGTTGGAACGCTATAATATATGTATGCACTTGAGCCTTGGGTTCTTCTAAACGGGGATTTAGCGGTCTTCGCTAAAACTCTGTATGATATTTTCCGGCTTGGTTGCCCGCGTTGTGTCTGCTCTGATAGAAACGTTGTCAATATATCCATGAGTAATGCACCCGGCTTACTATGATCTTGGAGGCAGTTACATGCTTCTTTCACAAATATCTGTGATAGTACTCGCTCATTCAACTTGGTAACCGGAAGACATTGGTTCTTGATAGTACAAAACGTGAGGTTTGTGTCCTCTAATTTTGCTGTTTTTCTGGATAGAGTCGGGTATCCATGAAGTCATTTTCAGGGCGATTTCAATTCTTCTGTCTGATATTGCTGCTGTGTAGTTATTGTTCAGAGCATCTTCCTAACATGTAGTGGATTTTTCCTGTGGTTGTCAAACAACTTGCCCACTCAAAACAAAGGAACCTACAAATTTTGATGAGCTCTCCTGACGTTAATGTTCTAAATGACTCCCGGTTTGTATCGCCCCCCCATAGGACATTCACTTGAACCGTTCAAACAACTACCTGCCGTTAGTTTTCTTGCGAGGGGCTATATAGACGTAGTGTGTTTTCCATTGGTGACGTCTACACCACAGTCTAGGAAGGAAGTTTGCCGGTTCTACCCCCGATTTGCAGGACGATATTCTTCTAGCCTTTGCCGTAAGCTCTTCCACGCCTGTCACTCTGAATCTCCAGATAAATATCGTCTATATATCGCTTATAGATGTAAGGCCGGTCTTCGACGGAACTCAGTGCTTTCTCTTCGATGAAGCACATATACGCGTTGGCAAATAAGACGCCCAACGGTGACCCCATAGCCACACCATCTACTTGTATGTACAGTTGTCCGCATGGTGAACGAAAAGGGGCTTCCTTAGTACAGGCATGTAAGAGTTCTTTGAGAACAATCCTTGGGAGTTTGGGTGGTGGCAATTCACGGTTCTCATAAGCATACTTCAAAATTATATCCCACAGTTTCAACTACCGGTACATTGGTGGAATAAACTTTGCACTCAGCGAAGCAAGATGCCTTCTTGGTTCGTTACATCGCAAAACCGTGATGAACTCGTCAGAAGACTTCAAAGTATTCGCCGTCGGAATGTATGGTGACAAGATCTGATTAATCCTTTTTGAGATGTCATACGTTGGAGTGGGTATTTGTGAAATTATCGGTCGTAAGGGGTTTCCATCTTTATGAATCTTTACATTACCGTTTCAAATCATAAATTAGTTCCGGTGCACTTATCATAGAAATCTAGTTATAATGAAACTACTTATCCCTAGTACGATCCTTGAAAAGGTGCAGAGAAACTGATAAACGCAAAGAAATTCGGCATTTTTTAATGAAAACATGATCTAAAACAAGGATTGCTTCCCCATTCCTAGTATATTATATATATATATAGAGAACCCTCATAGGTAATATATATATATATATATTCTGACTCAGTATTTTAGGTAATATATATATATATACATATATATATATATTGATATAATACAGCGTATATCCAGTAATTTTATATATAGTAGAAGATCGTTCGTGTTGGATAGTAGTGTGTGTGTAGCTTGTGTCGCATTTGCCGATCAGATGGCAGCACATGGCCTGCCATTCGAATCGGAGGGAGTTCCTTCGAACTCTGCCCATGGGGATACGTCGCCCTCATGCTGTATCTGCCCGTATTTCCTGACCCACGCCAGGCGACTCTTTTGGGTCCTGGTCTAGGGAGTATCCTCTGACTTGCACAGGGCCCTTTGAACTTCTCAGGGGTACCTACAGCCTGCCCACGGGCCCTTTACGGCCTGGCAAGGGACTGCGCTGGCTGCTTTGTCGAGAACAGACTCAATGGGTCCCAGGGCAAGCTCAGGAGCCCCCAGAACACACTCTAATGGCTCCCTTAGTAGGTAGGCTTGAGATGCCCTTGAACATGCTTGAGAGACCCATTAACATTTTTGGAGACCCCTGAGTTGGCTTAATTGGCCTGAGAACATGCTTGGGAGGCCGCTGGACAGTTTTTTAGGCCCATAGGAGGATTAAATGTCAGTATAACACAGTTCCCATGCGTCACTTCATGCGTCACTTCGTCACACAGCGGTGAAGGTGCGCCACTTCGTCACACAGCAGTGCAGGTGCGTCACTTCGTCGCACATAGCAGTGAAGGTACGTCGCTTCGTCACACATAGCGGTGAAGGTGCGTCACAGAGTGGCACAGCTCCGTCACGGCATCACAGAGCTGTGAAGGATTGGCCTGCCTCGCCGACATCTGCCCGGAAGCTGGCCTGTCTGAATCTCAGCTGGTCCAGCCTGTCTCAGCCTGTCTCAGTCTCAGCTGGTCCAGCCTGTCTCAGCCTGTCTGGGTCTCAGCTGGTCCAGCCTGTCTCAGCCTGTCTCAGTCTCAGCTGGCCCAGCCTGTCTCAGCCTGTCTGGGTCTCAGCTGGTCCAGCCTGTCTCAGCCTGTCTGAGTCTCAGCTGGTCCAGCCTGTCTCAGCCTGTCTCAGTCTCAAATTGCCGAGCAAGCGGTGACGTGATTTCACTGAATGTGAATTGCTAATGAGCTAACACACATTTCTCTGAGTTCCAGTGTTCCAGTTTTCGTAGAGATAGAACACGGCAAGACAGAACAGATCGGTTCTGATCAGTCACCCAGTGAGCATTCGTTCTCGCGGTGTCGGATATACGTGTTTCATATTGTTATTAATGACCCAGTGTGCAATCTGGTTAACTTGCCATTTGTCTTCGGCGGCCAACAGCGGATGATGATAGAGCGGCTTCTTACCGGCCATGGCTCAGCGGAGCCGACTACAGACTGGCGGCAACAGGCTACAGATCCGCCCCCGGCCCCCCGGATGTTCACCTTAGCGCCGGGGGCAAATTACACGCACCACAACACACACATCACACATACACACACACACACACACACACACACACACACACACACACACACACACATATACACACACACACCATATCAGTGGGCTGCTAACGACCTCCGTGCGCGCGTGGCTCCCCAGCGAACCCTCTGGATAGTTCCGCCTCCTCCGCCGGTTGCACGTTCGTTCGTCGGGACGGCGGCGGCCGGGCCCACAACAGCACGTTCGTTCGTCGGGACGGTGGCGGCCGGGCCCACACAGCACTTTCTTCTGGGACGGTGGGGCCGTGGCACAACAGCTGTTGCGTTATGTCCGGTACGGCGGCGGCCGGCCCATCAACCAGCTGTTCGTTTGTCGGGACGGCGGTCGGCCGGGCCACAACTGCTTTCGTTTGTCGGGACCGGGCGGTGGGCCGGGCCCACCACAGCTGATCGTTTGTGGGACGGCGGTTGGCCGGGCCCACAATCGTGTTTCGTTTGCTGGGATTGGCGGTGGCCGGTCGCCCACAACAGCTTGATCGTTTGTCCGGACGGCGGGTGGCCGTGCCACAACAGGCTGTCTCGTTGTCGGGACGGCGGTGGCCGGGCCCACAACAGCTGATCGTTTGTTGGGACGGCGGCGGCCGGGCCCAAAACAGCTGTTCATTTGTCGGGACGGCGGCGGCCGGGCCCACAACAGCATCGTTTGTCGGAGTGGTGCGCCGCTCCCGGCCGGCGGCGGCCTTATCTGTTGCGGCGCCATGTGTGCTGTGCCGGCAATCTCCGCTGTCTGCCCGCCGGGTACCGCTGGCTCTGCCCACCGGGCACCGCTGGCTCTGCCCACCAGCGATGGACCGGGTCAATGGCTATGCACGGAAAAACGGACCGGTAGTTTTGACTCAGTGACTCATTTAAAACAGGCATCGTTATGCTCGTATGCTAGTTAGCGTTGTGATAATACCAAATTAGTAGGCGTTTTCACGTATGGATTATTTTGCAGCGAAATGTTATAAATACATTCGTAAATGTGATATTGAAATTGTTTTAGTTTAAAAGTATTTAGTATAAGGATATATTCCAATTAAAAAAATAATGTTACTGATTTAGGGCTATCAATATCATTATTGAAAGTTATTGGAAACATGAAATGCAGAGTCTCATTACAAGCATTTATGATACAAAAATTGTCCGTATCTAAAGACATATTGCGTCTAGAGCCCCACTCGTTCTCAATAAAGCTTACGCGCCATATTAGTTTTACTCAATCTGTGCAGCGTCATGGATCACAGGTCTGCCTTTGCGCATGGTCGCACTTAATGCGTATTAGAAACATTCGCTGGAGGCGAGTCCATTATGAGTCAAGGGGTTGTCGCTTTTTTAGCGACCAATAGCGTGCCCGAGATTTAAACATTTCAAGATGTTCTGAAAAGTATCAGTAGGTGAACATCACTATCTAACGAGATCACTACTAACCTATACATAATTATCTTGCTAATTACCACCAAACTGCAATTTTTAACATTCTATATTCTTAACAACATATTGCAGAATTCTGAGAGACATTTCAAGACAAAAATTGCTTGCAAAAGTTGTGTAGTTAAGGAATGGATAAGTATACTAAAATTTTCATACTAAACATTTCAAAACATCTTAAGATGTTTTAAAACATTTCGCGCAAAAAAAAATCATCGTGAAAACGGCTATTGTTGGGACTCTGACAGATGTTGAAAAGGTTATTCATTTCATTCACCATCAGTTAAAATGAAAAATTGTAATTATGCCATTCCTTCTTCAGCCCATTTCATCCTGCTAGCAACACTCATCTACTCACCCACACATACGCACTAATGTAATATAATGATGTTGTATTAACCTTTTTCTGGTGTGTCATATAACACCTCTGAATAATTTAACGCAACGAAGCGTTTGGTGAACATAATTGTTGTTGAATATTGACGTTACTCATAAATCCGTTGTCAAGTTCATCAACTAACCACACATCCCTGAGCTCACCGATTAAAGAATGGTAGTGGAAACAGGTGCAGATCATACGCGCAGCACGCATGTAGAATCCTGAGGAAGAGAGCTGCAACTGAGTGGCAGTACTGCTACAGGGCAGCTTCACAGCAACATCTTCAATCTCAGGGCCGCCGGCGGCCGGCACATCTGGTGGACTGAGTCTGAGTGGCAGTACTGCTACAGGGCAGCTTCACAGTAACATCTTCAATCTCAGGGCCGCCGGCGGCCGGCACATCTGGTGGCGTCACGGCAGTTACGGACCGAGATCTGTTGCTAGTCTGCGGCCGGCCAATCGGTCGTTTGTCCAGCACAGACGTGCGGACGTCTCTGGAGACTAGAGAGCTCACGACGCCGAGCCGTCCTCGCTAAGTGATGCCATCAAATGCTGTGACGAGCCCTAATGGCCTCAAATAGAAGATCGCTCGGCTATTAATCAACTGAAAGAATGGCCGTCGGCGCCGGCTTGTGTTGGCGAGGTTCCATTAATTACCGCAGAAGGGAACTAATGACTGACTCTTTAATTACAGCGGCTGTTTTCTTTGCCGTATCATCACTGCCCTCGTAACCTATCCCCGGGTGAAAAGTACCAGTCACTGTCTAGTTTGGGCGTCCATTTTCGCTTTTTATTGCGTCTAATAAGCTGCCTGCATGTCAACTCCAGCTTTACCTGGGGTTTGTTTTCACTAAGCCAACTCGTCACCTCCGAAAAGTTATGACACTCTGTTGTGTGTAACGGCGTTTTGTATATTTGTAAAAAAATAAAATAAACTTTAACCCGCGCACTGCAAGGGGCTGGCGCCGAACACGAAATGCAGGGGTTGATCTCCGCTCCCCCCTGAGATCTGCATGGCAAATTTATCCGTGTAAAAAGCTGGGTACCCACGTATAAATTTTTCGACTGATAAATTTGAACTCAGGTCAAGGTCATTTGGTGACCAAGGTAGGTCAATGTTCCATATGGGACGATGCGGCATGACGAGGCAAACATATTCGTGTCATCCGATCGTCTGTATCTTCATTCTATCATAGTTATTAGCAAAACAATGATGATGACCTCAGATGACCTGAGATGACCTTGCAGAGATCGCTGAGTAGAAACTGCACCTGGGTCATCAATGAGCTAAAATAACATGATTCGGAAATGATTAGCTTGATCTAATACATATTATCTAAATAAGCAGCATTTGAACATTGTCCCGTTCACTTATATTGGGGAGGTCAGGAAGTTTGCCTAACCTTAGGTCACCGATACGAAAAAATCTGAGACATTCGAATTATAAATACTTATAACCTTATGAAATCCTGCAAGTTTCAAATCTTTCGGAAAAAAAAAACTGTGACTTTGGCACGACCACAAACATCTTTGGATGTAAGGTCACTTGACGTAACCTTGTGACCTGACCTGAGATGACCTGAAGTCAAAACCTGCATTAAGTGTGGGTTATTAATACCCAAACTACTGCGCGAAATTTGGCGGTGCTGCGCGCCGCCGTTTTTCTCTACGTTGACAAAACTGAGGGGAGCGAACGGAAATCCCCCCCTGCAGTGCGCGAGTTAATTAGCAAACTGCAGTGGATAACCCTTCCTGAATTTCTTTTGAGATGTTATTGTCCAACGATTAACAAAACGATATTTAAGATAAGATCTTCAAAAGCCAGAGTAATAATATGCGTATTAGATCATGAATAATCTTTTGCCACTTGCAGTAGTTTCAACGTCCCTACAAATGGGTAAGAATCATTGCGCTTAAAAACACCAAAAGGTTAAACAGTCTAATACTTTGTGAGCGAGCATCACTCAGCTTTGCACTTCTGTGACAACACCTTCAAACCCTATAATTTTGTCTTGACCGTTGAAGTTCAGACACAAAATGTCAAAGCCCTGGAATGTGACCTGTCGCTTACGCCATCACTCACCTGTCCTTTATCCTGTGTATCTTTCACACAACTAACAGGCTAGTCTATAGCAAAGTAACGGACAAGCCCAAACTTCTTAGCACGCGGCTCTGGGCTCTATCTGCCACTCAACAGCAAACTCCCGACTCGCCCGATAATGACTTCTCAAGCCTTAGTCCGTCTATACCAGCAGCTATGTCCTGTACCTGGTAGTTGGCACCTACATCACTGTCAAAGACTCTCAATTCCGAAGTGTCCGTCAGTGTACGTCCTGTCCATTAACGTCCAGAAGCATAAATAGTCCGTCCAATGACGACCGTCAATTCACATGCCCTTCCTGCCGGTGGCTGTCAAGCTGCCACCCAACTCTGCGAGTCATATGACAGCCATATTTAACACGGAATTCGTCAGCTCTACACATCAAGTGAGTACTGTGAACGGCAGACCGCTTGGGACCCTAATTTTCGGCGATAACTTTGGAATGCATGAACTTGCATGAGCGAATTTCTCGCAATGGACGTTTCAGAACCTCCGCTAATTTTCATGATTCATGTTGGTTAGTGTCAAGCGGAAATTCAGGGCAATTTCAATTCACTCGATATGTGGATAATGCGAGCTCGGATCAATGCAAACGCCTGATCGCTTTGTAGTCCTGCCCTTGAGTCCGACTCCACCCACCACTCGCAACCGACCGGTCACGGGTCGGACATCTATAGTTTAAGGTCAGCCAGGACGGAGCTATGCTCTGACGTCATACCATAGTTCCGTCCTTTCACGATAGCCTCTACCCACCGATTGAACTCCCTGTGCTTATGTTAACTGTGCGAGTGAATGGCAAGTGCCATATTTTTCGTTTTTCATGAACTGACCTTGACTATACAAATTTGCGCAGGGTCTGAAATATCCATTACGATAAATTCGTGCATGTCAGTTGGTTCCCTCAAAAGTTATCGCCGATAATTAGGGTCACAAGTGGCATCCGTTTACAGTTGCTTTCGTTACATCATTTATCACCAGCTGCACTCATATGGCGATCCTAGACGGAGCGGACCATACCGAATACCGGTATCGACCCCCCACCCCACCCCACCCCCACCCCCACCCACACACACACCTACACACACTGATCACTGATCAGGTGTCCACATATTGCACAATGACTGTGGCCGCATTGATAGCAGAGTGGCCAGCTCGCCGACCAGCGAATCGTCTTCTGGAGTGGGGCGTATAAATGGCGACTTCATTCGGATGGGACGACCAAATCGCCTTTGTGGCCACGACTGTGCATTAATCATGATATACGCCGCGCCGCGATATTATCTGGCATGATGTATGATGGAAATCAATGTCGTTATCGCTAGTTTACAGTCAGAATTTGAATATCCTAGGACAGTCGGAGTGACTGTTCATGTCTGGGACGGGCGCTGCATGGTAACTGACGGCGGAAACCAACCGCACGCTAGTCTATATTCAACGTGTTAAGTACTTGTGTATCAATGTTCGGAAGGAATATTTATGGCAACTTTGAAGGGTATAACGTGTACTTGGGTACTCCATCTTGTTTGGTAGAAGTAGCATATCATTTAACTTTGTAATTTCTTTTAACCTAAGCAATGACCTATACAAAGTCAACCTATACAAATGACCTATACAAAGTACAAAGTCAACTCAACGTCTTCTTTGTAATGAATATATAGCATTAACATAACAATTATAAACAGATACAAGTTAACTATTTGCTTGTAATAGGCGACTCGTTAATTAGTTTATGCTTGCGGATGTGGCTAAGACCAAAGACAATGTTTACGAACTTTGGTATGTTTTAACTTCATGGTTGACAAATTATTTTGATTGGACCAGAAGTATTCGCTCTTAAGTAAGTCAGCCTCCAGATCAAATTGGAACATTTGCGTCCTATCGCGATAGCTGCGCTAGAAATAGCTGCACCTGAGTATCTATTCCGGCGATGGAGGAGCGATGTCAGTGCGCCCCTGACAGCGGCGCTGTTTATCTGGGAGCTCGTCTGACAGGCTGCCCGTTACTCCGAGCGGCCCGCCGCACTGCGCGACACGCCACCCACGCACGCCGTGGGGGAGGATCGCGACACGCGCCCCTCCGTCACAGCCATTTACGCGCCACCTCGTGCGGCGCGCCGGCAAACAATGGCCGCCTCCGCGGCGCTATTCCCGGCTCATGTGTCGCACGTTTTTGCCGCGTGAGAGGAGGCCGAGCATTTGTTGCATTCCGCCCGGAGAAGAGAGCAGGG
>VOPJ01001215.1:5000-54354 GCA_014673585.1 Semibalanus balanoides
TGATAACGCTGCACCCGTTCAAGGCCGTACAGTGCCGACGAACGTCAGCTTTACGATCAATGATCCGCGCCCAGAGCTCCCAGAGTACAGCTCAGCTGTTATCGATCAATGATCCGCGCCCAGAGCTCCCAGAGTACAGCTCAGCTGTTATCGATCAATGATCCGCGCCCAGAGTACAGCTCAGCTGTTTTGCAGCTTCAGTTTACAAATAACACTGCTAGGCGCGGGCGCGGCTGACCTACTGGCCTGTTACCGATATAAACCAATGCGTATTTAACATCTGTACCGCGAGAAACGGAATGAGGCAAATTTCCGGGAAATGCAAGCAACTATCAACATATCCATGTTTTCAAACAACTATTTTTACATCAGACTGCGGCTTCTTTAACGTATTTGATGAATCAGTACAGGTAAATGGTGATTTCCGGAGTGAGTCCAGATAACACCTGTCACACCACAGGCCACGTGAGAACGTAAGGCTGAGTACTGGCGTGTCGCCGTACAACTGACCGACCGAAGACCGCTCTCGCTCCGGCCGAAACCCGCACACACCACAGCGGGACGGACTTGACTCTGCCTACCGCCCGCTCAACACCGGCCCGCACACACCACAGCGGGACGGACCTTGGACTCTGCCTAACGGCACCGCTCACACCGGCCCGCACACACCACAGCGGGACGGACTTGACTCTGCCTACCGCCCGCTCAACACCGGCCCGTACACAGCACAGCAGGACGGACTTGACTCTGCCTACCGCCCGCTCAACACCGGCCCGCACACACCACAGCGGGACGGACTTGACTTGCCTACCGCCCGCTCAACACCCTGCGCCGCTCAACACCAGCAGCGGGACGGACTTGGACTCTGCCTACCGCCCGCTCAACACCGGGCCGTCAAACCACAGCGGGACGGACTTGACTTTCTGCTACCGCCCCGCTCAACCACCGGCCCGCTCAAACGCCAACAGCGGGGCGGACTTGACTCTGCCTACCGCCCGCTCAACACCGGCCCGCACACACCACAGCGGACGGACTTTGACTCTGCCCCCTACCGCCCGGCTCACATCGGCCCGCACATACACAGCGGGACGGACTTGACTCTGCCTACCGCCCGCTCAACACCGGCCCGCACATACCACAGCGGGACGCGACTTGACTCTGCTACCGCCCGCTCAACACCGGGCCCGCAATACCACAGCGGGAACGGGACTTTGATCTCCTACCGCCCGCTCAAACACCGGACCGCACACACCCACAGCGGACGGGACATTGACTCTGCCTACCGCCCGCTCACACCGGCCGCGCACACACCAAGCGGACGGACTTGACTCTGCCTACCGCCCGGCTCAACACCGGCCCGTACACAGCCACAGCAGACGGACTTGACTCTGCCTACCGCCGCTCAACACCGGCCGCACATACCACAGCGGACGACTGACTCTTGCCACCGCCGCTCGAACACCGGCCCGCACACACCACAGCGGACGGATTGACTCTGCCTACCGCCCGTCAACACCGGCCGTCACAGCACAGCAGGCGCGACTTGACTTGATTTACTCCGCCCGCTCAACACGGCCCGCAATACCACAGCGGGACGGACTTGACTCTGCCTACCGCCCGCTCAACACCGGCCCGCACATACCACAGCGGGACGGACTTGACTCTGCCTACCGCCCGCTCAACACCGGCCCGCACACACCACAGCGGGACGGGAACTTGATCTCTGCCTACTGCCCGCTCAACACCGGCCCGCCCACACACCACAGCGGGGGACGGACTTGACTCTTGCCTACCCGCCGTCAACACCGGCCCGGCACACAGCACAGCAGGACGGACTTGGACTCTGCCTACCGCGCCGCTCAACACCGGCCCGTACACTGCAAGCAGGACGGACTTGGACTCTGGCTCTACCGCCCGCTCAACACCGGCCCGCACACACCCACAGCGGGCGGACTTGACTCTGCCTACCGCCCGCTCCAACACTCGGCCGTACAAGCAGCACAGCGGGACGGACTTGACTCTGCCTACCGCCCGCTCAACACCGGCCCGCACATACCACAGCGGGGAGCTCCGTTTAGGGAGTCAGAGCAGCGGCATGCATCGGGAGGGTGAGACGGGCGGCCGTGGTCGGGCGGGGCGGGCGGGGCGGGGCGGGGCGGGGCGGGCTGCCAAGCCGACACCCAAGCACTGTAACAACACCCACTTCCCCCAGACAGGCAGACGCCGCCACCGGTTAGCGAGCACTTCCGTACAGCTTACAGTTATCCGTACAGCTAGCATATCCCGTTACAGCTACAGTTTATCTCGTACGCTAGCAATCCGTACAGCTAGCATTTCCGTTACAGCTACAGTTATCCTACAGCTAGATATCATCCGTACAGTAAACAGTTATCGTACAGCTAGCATTATCCGTTTCGTATAGTTATCCGTACAAGGCTAGCATATCCGTATAGTTATTCCGCTACAGCTAGCATATTCGTATAGTTATCCGTACAGCTAGCATATCCGTATAGTTATACGTACAGCTAGCATACCCGTATAGTTATCCGTACAGCTAGCATATTCGTATAGTTATCCGTACAGCTAGTATATCCGTATAGTTATCCGTACAGCAGCATATTCGTATAGTTATCTCGTACAGCTAGCATATTCGTATAGTTATCCGTAAAGCTAGCATATCCGTATAGTTATCCGTACATTCGTAAAGTTATCCGTACAGCTAGCATATCCGTATAGTTATCCGTACAGCTAGCATATTCGTATAGTTATCCGTACAGTAAGCATATCCGTGTAGTTATCCGTACAGCTAGCATATCCGTGTAGGTTATCCGGTACATATCTCGTACAGCTACACGTTTGAGCCAGTAATTAGTCGACGCGAGGAGACCACTGACTGACTTGGACACAGACACACACGATCACACTGCCGCCGGCGGGTTGGTCAGCCAGACACAGGACGCAGATCGGCAGGCTTCTACCTTCTACTGGCTTCACATTCAGAAGGTAGCAGGATAACCTTCTACTGACTTCACATTCAGAAGGTAGCAGGATAACCTTCTACTGGCTTCACATTCAGAAGGTAGCAGGATTATTCAGCGGTCGTGTGGCCGACAGACCTACCTTTGGGACTCACTGTTGTTATTGTTGTTATAGGTCCAGAACCATATCGTCTTGGGACCAAGGCTCTCATTGTATTGTGTATTAGTCTTTTGTCGTCAGTTTGTTAAGTCATCGCAACAGCCGCCGTCGGTGACGTCACTGCACTGCCACGCTGACGCGGGTGCCTGAGGTATGTGCTGCCAGCTGTATGTGGAGGCGGCGGACCTACCTTGGGGTACTGCCAGCTGTATGTGGAGGCGGCGGATGAGGCGGCGGACCTACCTTGGGGTACTGCCAGCCGTGCTCCCGACGGCGGCCGTTGACATTCATCGAGTAGTTGTAGTACTTGCTGTTGAGGATGAGTGACGACCAGTGGTGCCAGCCAGCCGGAATGTGTTCGCCCTCGTACCGGTTCATGTATTTGCCAAAGTGTCCGGTCCTGTGAAAACAAGACTAGCGATGAGCAAGTACACACCAACTTATTTCCGTCGATTTGGCGTGTCTGAAGTATTCATCGATTTTTTTTTTCGCCTGTGCGGGAGCCGGCCAGTTCTGACCCGTATCACCATAGCCCCAGCTCTCAACAGCGGGCGTTCCTCAATCGGCGTGTAGTGTCCGCCCAGTGCCGGCGGTCACGTTCCGGCGAGTCACGTGACGCAGCTCCCCGCCCACAGACGGGCCAGCGGCGGCGGCGGCACGGGGCGTCATCAGACGATACTGACTCACCTCCGGCAAGGGGCGGATCGGTCCCGGCTCCGTCGTCCACACCGGACCCGGATACCGACTCTGTCGTCCACACCGGACCCGGATACCGGCTCTGTCCGGCTCTGTCGTCCACACCGGACCCGGGTACCGGCTCTGTCGTCCACACCGGACCCGGATACCGACTCTGTCGTCCACCCGGGACCCGGGTACCGGCTCTGTCGTCCACACCGTACCCGTGGTACGGCCTGTCGTCCACACCGGACCCGGATTACCGACTCTGTCGTCCACACCGGACCCGATACCGACTCTGTTCGTCCACAACCGGACCGGATACCGACTCTGTTCTCCACACCGGACCCGGGATACCGACTCCTCGTTCCACACCGGACCGGGGGTACCGGCTCCGTCGTCCACACCGGAACCCGGTACCGGCCTCTGTCGTCCCACCGGACCCGGGGTACCGGGCTCTTGTCGTCCACCACCGGACCGGTTACCGGCTCCGTTCGCCACACCAGACCCGGGTACCGGCTCTGTCGTCACACCGGAACCCGGGTCCGGCTCCGCCGTCCACACCGGACCGGTACCGGCTCCGTCGTCCACACCTAGACCGCGGGACGGCTTGTCGGTCCACACGGGACCCGGGTACCGCTCTGTCGTCCACACCGGACTCGGTACCGGCTTCTGTCGTCACACCGACCGGATTTTTTAACCGGCTTTCCTTCAGCCCATACTCTGCATTGTTTGTTTATTGGGGTTTTCGGGCGCGCCGACAACTTAAGGTCAATTTGCGCCCATACTCTGCATTGTGTTGAGGGGAATCGAATGCCGTTTTATCAATGCAAATCGGATGGGAAGATCTAGATATCTCCAGGGGGGGGGGGGGGGGGCAGAATCCCCCTGCCACTTATAGGGGTAGCCAAAAGCCTGCCACTAATAGAGTTAGGGGTAAGCGTGTATTTCCGAAAAATCGGGCTCATTCAGAGGCATGGGAAGGTGTGAGCCCTTCGCATCACGTAACAGCCTATTGAACTCAATCGACACGACCACTTTATGATATAATTCAATATTTCACCGATACAGGAGGTTGTGGATCCTCAAGACATCACATTTTCTCACCCTTATTTACATACCATGGATGCTATGAAATAGTGTCATCTAGAAATATATAAAAAATGCAAAAGGAAAAATACAAATTTCAACGAATCATCTACGACATAATCAAGCCAGGTCAATATGGAGAACAACCTCAGGTCACGTAACCTCGAAGTCGTGGAGAACCTGTAGGGATAATCTTGATATGCATTATTATTTAATTCAGCTCGACGAGACGTATATTGCTGTTTAAATGAGCTCTTTACAACAATTAAATGAACAATTATTACCAAAAGCGTGTTGACGACCATGATTTTCTGCTTGCAGTGCCATTTACAAAATATCAAATACAATATTTCGACAACTATTCTCCCCAATTTTATTTATCATCGAACGCTTATGTTTCAAAGTCAATTCTGCAATGAGCAAATCCGAATTGTAAATGGCCACATTAAACAATTTCGTTATTTGAGTACCTGAATCGACCGTCAATTATTTATGCGGGACATATTGCCCTATAACAAATAGAGTTGTGCACAACATCGCAAAGTTGCCCGTGGTTGTATCTCGAGAACCATTCGACGGACGATGAAATAAATATCGATTTTCACATATTTCATCACACATATAAATTTCACAGCGTGAATCTACGGCCAAACTAATCCTCCCGACGTAGCTGACTCGAAATATGAGATGTATGGTGTTGTGGCTTCAGGCGGAACTGACGACACGGAATGCTCCAGCTGACATCAGCTGATAAATGGGGCCAACGTCACCAGCCATCATCGAAATGTAAGCTAAACGGAGGAACTGCGAGAGCAATTGCGGTTATTGCCGACCACTTCACAGCCGCCTGGTGTGCAGCAATGGGGATCAACAGGCAGGGCGGCGGCGGCGGCGGCGGCGGCGGCGGCGGCGGCGGCGGCGGCGGCGGCGGCGGCGGCGAACGCGGCGGCGGCGCGGCAGGCAGCGGCGGCGGCGCGGCGGCGGTCGGCGGCGGCTGGCGGGGCGGCGGCGGCGGCGCGCGGCGGCGCGCGGCGGCGCGGCGGACGGCGGCGGCGGCGGCGCGGGCGCGGCGGCGGGCGGCGGCGGCGGCGGCGGCCGGCGGCGGCGCGGCGCGCGGTCGGCGGCGGCCGCGGCGGCGCCGGGCGGCCGGCGGCGGCGGCGGCGGCGGCGCGGCGGCGGCGGCGGCGGCGGCGGCGGCGGCGGCGGCGGCGCGGCGGGCGCGGCCGGCGGCGGCGGCGGCGGCGGCGGCGGGCCGGCGGCGGCGGCTGGCGGCGCGGCGGCGGCGGCGCCGCGGCGGCGGCAGGCCGGCGGCGGCGGGCGGCCGGCGGCGCGGCGGCGGCGGCGGCGGCGGCGCGGCAGGCGGCGCGGCGGCGCGGCGCGGCAGCAGCAGAGCAGCAGCAGCGCAGCACAGCAGCAGCAGCAGCAGCAGGCAGCAGCAGCGCAGCAGCGCAGCCAGCAGCAGCAGCAGAGCAGCAGCAGGCAGCGCAGCGCAGCAGCAGCAGCAGCAGCCAGAGCGTGTAGCGCTGCCTCGCTGAGCCATGGTGCCATGTCGATCAACAGCAGGGGCAAGCAGCAAGCAGCAGCAGCAGCAGCAGCAGCAGCAGCAGCAGCAGCACGTGTGGCGCTGCCCCCGGCTGAGCCTGGAGCCATGTCAGATCAACAGGCAGGGCAGCAGCAGCAGCAGCAGCAGCACGTGTGGCGCTGCCCCCAGCTGAGCCTGGAGCCATGCCAGATCAAAATCAGGGATATTCCAAAAAACATATCCAGAATACTGGCTATTCTATGTTTAGTCACAGAATACAAGGTATAACATATATGATACAACACTATACATTGTACACTTATCATGATGATACACAATACACATGTTACACCCCAGTTATCAGACTTGTGGTGGTAGGGCGGGGCGTACTGTTCGTTCCAGTTATGTAGGGCCTATAACCGAAAGACCGGCGCTGCAGTTCGGTTCTTATCAGTGGTAGCTGCAAGAGCGGTGCCACTGTTGAACGTGTGATGATGATGATGATGATTTGGGCTTAAGGGCGCCGCAACAAAAGAGTTATATGGCGCCCATTTGAACGTGTGACGCAGTCTGTCACCTGACATCGGTAGGTGAGGTTAGCAAAGGCGGGCAGTGTATATTCGCTGTTCATATGTCTGTTCAGGAGCGCGACATCGCAGGTCTCGATCATATTTTTAACAGAAGGCCAGCCCAGCTCGGTCAGCGCTGCGGTGACGTGGTCATACTTTTTGCAGGTTCGTAGCAATACGCACCGCGAAATGTACAACCTTTTGAAGCCGATCTCGCTGTTTGGCACACGCACCTCCCCAGACGCAAGCACAATACCTTATCAATGGGAAGACCAGCGTCTCAATAAGAAAAGCCCTGAGAGTCGCGAGGGTAATTTGGAAGCTTCTTGGGCTGCCCTATTATTGAACATTGTTACAGCGCATGTACGTGTACATGTACAAACCATGGATATGTGGTGCTCCCATGTCAGGAACAGGGTCTGTACGACGCCAAGTACTTTAATCTTAGTAGCACCGTCCAAGACATGGTCGCTGAAACGGATGGTAAAATATTGGGTCTTCCTTCTTCGCGTTTTGAACAGAAGAAACTCCGTTTTCGAGGGATTGATTTTCAAACTGTTCTGCGTGAACCAGGCGAGAGCAGTATCCAACCTCAGGTTCACAGGCGACATGGCGCACTGCGAACCGCCCGCGTCGGACTGACAGACACGGCACACGGCCCCAATCAGCAGCACCAGTGACATGCTCAGCTGACATAGGTCAGTGACCCCAGCGGCGGGCCGCCGGGATAGGCACCATACCGCCACCCACAGAAGAAGAGAGCGGGAAGCTACCACCCAGAGGTAGAGCGCGGGTAGGCCACCACCCACAGAGGAAGAGAGCGGGTAAGCCGCCACCCACAGAGGAAGAGAGCGGGTAAGCCGCCACCCACAGAGGTAGAACGCGGGTAAGCCGCCACCCACAGAGGTAAGAGACGCGGGTAAGCCGCCACCCACAGAGGAAGAGAGCGGGTAAGCCGCAACGCGGGTAAGCCGCCACCCAGAGGTAGAACGCGGGTAAGCCGCCACCCAGAGGTAGAACGCGGGTAAGCCGCCACCCACAGAGGTAGAGCGCGGGTAAGCCGCCACCAACAGAGGTAGAGCGCGGGTAAGCCGTTGGCGTTCGGCCACCATTATTTCCCGTTGGCCAGTGACGCGCACACACCACAGTTGCGTAAGGCCCGGGCCGGCTGCGATGTACGCACTCGGCAGCACGAAACAAATCGGTCGCAAATCGGCCCTCTGTCTGCCGGTAGGAGAGATCGCGATGCACGCAAACCGGCTGGATAGGCGAGGCGGCCCGCTCTTTGTTCGTCCCTTCAGAACGGACAAGATGGAAAACCCGACACTCGGCGTAAGGAGCTATGTGTAAATCGTGATCGTGATGGACGTGATATAACGTCCGAATAGCAAGGATATCGGAAAACCGAATATACATGGTAATTTAGAGACTTCACAGGAATAAGCACTTTACCAACACAAGACGACAATTTCGGGATACCTCACGACTCACAGCAGCCGGTAACGGAATGACACCCTATGACGAAGCACGACTGGGCCGATATGTAGCTGGAGTGCCCAGACGTGCCCGTGCCCGGGTACAAGCGGCCGTGTCGTGACGCGGGACTGATCTGCGCTGAGCTGACGAGCCGTGTTTACGGACAGGGCAGACTACTGAGGTCATGCTGAACCGCCCACCGCTGCACATCAAACACAAATCAACTGCGGCACGGCATCTTCATCAGGCGATCAGCTGGTTATCCAACCCACACACTGTCTAGCCTTGACAAGCTTTGTACATAAGACGAGTTACGAAGTAGACAGGGCACAGGAATGTGCATCCATCACACAAAGTTAGAGGTGGCTGGGTGGCTGGCTAACTGGCTGGCTGGCTGGCTGGTCGGCCGGCCGGCGGAGACTGACCTGTAGCCGGCGCTCTGCAGATAGGCGGCGTACGTTCGCCGCTCGTGTGTCTGCTGCCACAGCGGACTGCTGCAGTTGTCACGGTTCGTGTACACCTGGCGGACACAGGACGGAGACGCGTCACACATCCCACTGTGCTCTGACACGTACCGTCAGCTGTAGAACTGACATACACACAGCGACGACTGCGACACGCATACATACAGTCACCTACACACGCCACCGACCACACGTCACGTACAGTCACCTACACACGCCACCGTCAGACTACAGTCCCTGATACACGCCACCGACCACACTCACATACAGTCACCTACACACGCCACCGGACACACGTCACATTACAGGTCACCTGTACACGCACCGACCACACGTCACGGGTACAGTCCACCTTACCACACGCCACCGAACACGTCAGCTACAGTCACCTGTAACACGCCACCGACCACACGTCACGGTACAGTCACCTACACACGCCACCGACCACACGTCACGTTAACAGTAACAACCTATAACCACCGCCACAACGTCACGTACAGTTACCTGTACACGCACCGACCAACGTTCACGGTACAGTCAACTACCACACGCCACCGACCACACTCAGTACAGTCACCTGTACACGCCACCGACCACACGTCACGTACAGTCACCTGTACACGCCACCGACCACACGTCACGTACAGTCACCCACAGACAGCACAAAGGTGCTCATTGCGTCATTACGCATAATGGAACAAGCGACACAAATCATTCAATTTATCATTACCTTGCGGTTTGCCATTTCATAATATCTGAAATCTGTGAAAAATGCTTCGGTTTGATTTAAGCTACTGAACAATGCATACAAATCCGCTAATAAGCAAACAGAAACGATACAAGGCATCCCTTTTCCATGCAAAGAACATGCTCCATATGAGTGATGTAGTATCGAACGCTGCAACCGCCGCTCACTCACTGCCCACCAGCCGGCGCCCCTGCCCTGCCCCCTCCCCACTGGCAGGCGTCGCTGCCCTGCCTGTCCAGCGCACCTGGTGGTTGTGGACGAACATGCCGGTGAGGTAGGAGCTGCGTGACGGGCAGCAGAGCGGCGTGCTGACGTAGCCGTGACGGAACGTGACGCCCTCGTCCTGCAGGAAGCGGCGCAGCTTCGGCATATAGTTCAGGGAGCCTGCCGACACAGCGTCACAGTCAGGGAGCCGGCCGACACGGCGTCACAGTCTGCCATCAGTGTATACTATACTATACAGCTCTACAATTCCATGAGAGCCGAATTTAGGGAAATAGAACAGGCTACATTTGCGATGTTCGTATTTTTTACCGGAAAGTACTACTCTACGTTATAGTTTGTGTCCATCATCGAACACATCCGAACTATATATCATGGTCACATAAATTAATGGAAATCAACTTGCACCTACACGCCCTACAGTATATACGCTAGATTTGTTTAGCAGCCAAATAGGTAGAAAAGGTGCCAACAATACAACACTTGACCAAACTGATTTTGCTGTGATCCTCTCGTTTGTTTGTTTATTGGGATTTTTTGGCGCGCCGACAACTAAGGTCAAGTTGCATTTTGCGCCCATGTGATCCCCTCGACTCAGACTCAGGCTGTGTGTTAACCCGGCATTTCCAATATAATACCACATCAAGTTGGTAAGGACGTGTCACGTGGCCCCTCCCCACACTTTTTATGCCCATTGGTGGATAAATAATAATTCCAGGAGCTAAAGTGACATGTGCATTGTGCATGCCGCGGACCGCGGGTTGGCAGAGCGCCGGACACTTCATTACTTCTGATGGCACCATAGCAGTCCAAGCGAATTAGCAGTTTATTGTCAGTGGCATGGACAGCCGGAGGCAGGACTGCGTCAATCGGAAGCAGTCCGACTCAGAGCCCAGACGGCTGGACTCGAGCACCCCAGACGGCTGGACTCGGAGCCCCAGACGGCTGGGACTCGGAGGCCCCAGACGGCTGGACTCGGAGCCCCAGACGGCTGGACCAGAGCCCCAGACCGGCTGGACTCAGAGCTCAGACGGCTGCACTCAGAGCCCAGACGGCTGCCACTCAGAGGCACCCATGAACGGAGCTGGACTCAGAGACCAGACGGCTGGACTCGGAGACCCAGACGGTACTCAGAGCCCCAGACGTGTGCTGGAAATCTCAGTAGGACCGGTAGACGGAGTCTGCGAGCTCAAGAGTCCAGACTGGCTGGACTCAGAAGCCCAGACGTTACGATACTCTGGAGATCTAGACGGCTGGACTGCGAAAGCCCAGACGGCTGAACTCAGATCCCCAGGCGGCTGTACTCAGAGACCCAGACGGCTGGACTCGGAGCCCCAGACGGCTGAACTCAGAGCCCCAGACGGCTGGACTCAGAGCCCAGACGGCTGGACTCAGATCCCCAGGCGGCTGTACTCAGAGACCCAGACGGCTGGACTCAGAGCCCCAGACGGCTGGACTCAGAGCCCCAGACGGCTGATCTCAGTGAGACCCAGAACGCTGGACTACAGAGCTCCAGACGGCTGGACTGCCAGAGCTCCTAGTACGGGACTGGTACTCAACCCCAACGCTGAGCTCATGAGCCCCAAGGACGGCGTGGCTCAGAGCCCCAGACGGTGCGCTGGATCTCAGTGATCCACCATTGATCTGGTTAGCTGGAGGACTCAGGAGGCCCAGACGGTCTTGGATCTCAGATGCCCCAGACGGTATTGGAAACTGACTAGAGCCCCAGACGGCGTATGTATGGGAACTCAGAGGACCCAGTACGTGGACTCAGGAGACCCAGGACGGCTGGACTGAGATCCCAGTACGGGGTTGAACTGCAGTACGCCCAGTACGGCTAATGGAGCTCAGGAGCCCCCACAGGCTGGACTCATGTCAACCCCAGACGGCTAGGACTCAAGGATACCCAGATGAGCATGAACTCACGAAGTGCCCCAGAATTGAGTTGGAGATACTCAGAGCCCCAGATGGCTGGACTCAGAGCCCCAGACGGCTGGACTCGGATACCCAGACGGCTGGCGGCATACTTCAGCCGTCACGTCAGCCGCCGCCGGAGCAGCACAGCTGGGTTCGACCAGCGCCGGAGCAGCTCATCTGGGTTTGACCAGCGCCGGAGCAGCTCAGCTGGGTTTGACCAGCGCCGGAGCAGCTCAGCTGGGTTTGACCCGCGCCGGAGCAGCACAGCTGGGTTTGACCAGCGCCGGAGCAGCTCAGCTGGGTTTGACCAGCGCCGGAGCAGCTCCGTAGGCGCGGCGGCTGGGTTCGGCACGCCCTCCTCACCGGTGCGTGGGCGAGAGACGGACCCGGCCGGCCTCCAGATGGTCCCGCTCGCCGCCCGCCCGCGGCCGGTCGGAAGCCGCGAAGAGATTATGACTGTGTTCTGACCGTCACATTCCCGGCGGGAATCCCTGGAATCCCCGGCGGGCATTTTACTCTACTGCAGTTCGGCAATGTACTCATAACATGTTGGTATTCCTGTTAACTCTTATGCCACGGGAATCAAGTTAGAAAGCACTTTTCTACCGATTCCCCGGAATCCCCGCGGGAATTGACGGGTCAGACTCAGAACACAGCCCATATATGCATAGATCTATATGGGCAGCCGGATCTGCTAGGCGCTAACCGCCAGCTCCGGCCGAACCTTATGCGAGACGGCGTCTGACGCGGGAAATTCTTTACGACGCACGTCAGTCACAGCCGGCAGTTGAATGGAGCCGTGTATGCACAGCGCGGAGCCACCCAGCCCAGAAGCCGTGTATGTACGGTGTGCAGCGCTGACGCGATGGGACCATTTCATAGAAGTAGTTGATAAAATGTTACTACAATGGACACGCATTATCATATATTAGTTACAATTGGGTCTCTGGCAGCAATATAGAACGAGATACGCTAAAAAAAAACGTTTGTGCTGACAAACCTGCACAGCAGATAAGTGAAAATGATGAATGCATAATCTCCAGTTATCGACATATGTTCGCCCCTGTAGCTCAGTCGGAAGAGCGCTGGGCTCTGGACCTCATCCGGTAGCGGCAGCCCGGGTTCGAGTCGCTTCGGCGCTCGCTTTTTGCCCATGATTGGAATAACCTGCGACCGGTGTCAGCGGTCGCGCTCAAGATCAGTTGATGTCAAGAGGGCGGGGCGGACCCTGTCCAGGTATGTCGGGCACGTAAACTTTCGCTTCTAAATTCTGCCGGACCCCGGGAATTGGGTGGTAGGGTCAGGGCCTGTGCAACAAGCTATGCTTAGCGCAGGTCATCACCTCAGAAATTCATCCATTCAAAACATTTGAACCCCCCCCCCCCTAATGAAAACAGTGTTGCTGAATGCTGATAACGTATTAACTCCGCGGCACGTAGTCCCCCTCCAATGCTATGGGTATGATTCACACCTTTTCCATCAATCGCCAAATTTGGACAATTTCGCCGCTACATGAATCGAAGGCACATCGCCATCTCCAGAGGAAAATAAACGTCGAATCCCTTATAACTCATAACCAAGAAAGACAAATTGGAGAACTGAAAGACTCTTGTTAGTCCAAGTTAACTACGGAAAATTGTATTATATCTCGTGCATTGGAAAGAGATGATCGTTTTGTGCAATTTAATGAAGAAGAAAAAAACATAGGAACCAGACATGCGCCAAGATCCAAAAACGACCCGGGATCCAGGATACCTCGAATCCAAGATCTGGGATTGTATCCTGCAGAATCATTTTGTCGTGGGATCCTGTGCATCTTGGATCCTGGAACAAATATTTTCATGGGATTTTGTGGATATCATTTTTTGGGGGGTCATGGCTAGAGGCCTCCACGGGACACATTTTCAGACCCCATCCCGTTCCAGCTCATTCTGCCTGACCCAAACCGTTCCAACCCGAGTTTATAACTGATACGGCTCTCGTTCCCACCTGCTTCAAAGCTTGAGTAAATTTCACTTCTTGTGGTGCTAAAATATAAGAATGCATGGATTTCATGCTTTAAAACTCCAACACTCAATGTCAATGGTGTAAGCTTTACATGTGGTGATCAGACATGTGCCAAGATTAAAAAAGATCCAAGACCCAGGTTCCCTATGATCCAAGATCTGGGATCTTGTTGGATCCTGGATCCTGCAGAATCATTTTGTCGTGGGATCCTGTGGATCTTGGATCTTGCAAAATTATTTTTCGTGGAATCCTGTGCATCTTGGATCCTGGAAACAAAATTGTCGTGGGATAGTGTGATCCTGGATCCTGGAAAATCTGTTTGTCGTGGGATTTTGTGGATCTTGGATCCTACTTTATGGCAATGACACATGTCTCCTGATAGGAGCTGTCTTTTGTTTGTCTCCCGTATCGTGAGGATCTTGTCAGCCGTCTCCGTGGAAATGACAGACATCTATTGCAGGACGTACGCCGTTCTGAGAAGTGGCCGTGTTTTGACATCCGTCAAACGGTGGCTGGCGGCTGGGCGGGACAGACCACATATCGCTGATCAGGGTAGGCAGGGGGAGGCAATTTTTTATGTTTATTACTGGTTGAAACCGGCTGGCAAAAACCCTTGGTGGCAAACAATTGCAAAAAGCGGCAAAGACTCCAATGAGCCAAAACCGAATCAAAACAATGGCAGTGAGTCAAATAGGATTTGTTTTGTTCATTTCAAAGTTATATGGAAAACAACAGTATTTTTGTTTCGCAATACATGTGTTTGAATGGTAGCAGGCCCAACAATTACCATGCCGATGCAAGTTGCCTACTCTTAACCCAGGTAACCAGCCCAGCTGTTAACGAGCGAGCGCGAAAGCGCGGAGGCGTGTCCTCATTGAAATACCGGATTTTTTCTCATCAATATACAGCGGCCGTCCCGACCCGACCCGGCCAGACCGCGAGCTGTCAGAAGCTTATATCTTTTGAAACCCCGCTCCGATTTGACAAGGGTTCGCCATCTGATAGCCCCATGCAATGACATTATGATTATTGACATGTTTTTTCTCATGTGATGGGTCAGCATGGCGCAGGACCGTGCCGCGTCAGGGGTGTCAGAAAGTATTATCCTGCCTGTAAGCTGAGAAACGGCTGGACCTATAAAGCTAAAATTTGGGTGTGAGGCTGGAGACCAACCACTCGGCAATGTTGCACAGGTCACTCTGGGTACACTGCACGTGCACCCCTGTTCGTCACGAAAATTACTACAAAACATGTTTGCAATACCGGACTATATCTCGCAACCAGAGTCGCAAAAGACACGAATCAAACACAGATGCGTAGAGAAAACGATCCGCCCGGCGTATGCACTATGTGTCGATCAGCGGCGCGTGGTACGTGGCAAAGTTACTACTAGCTATGCAGCGCAATTTCATAGTTTTTGACGTCTTCACAATTTAAATCAGTGGCTCTGACCTCTGGGACGTTGAAGCGAAATGAAACAAAACACCAATCTGTAGACCAATGTACCGTCTCTAAATTGCAAGTCACGATTTAGGTTTTAAATGCAGTATTTCGCTGTTAAAGTCTGTTGTAATATTTTTATTGCCGATTTTATAAATTTCCTTCATTCACCGCCGTAGCTTCAAAACCAAGGGTGCTAAACGAGATAAAAATTATGGCAGCTGTAAAGCGCAATCAAAATCCATCTAATACCCACCAATTTGTTTTTTCCTTCAAACATGAGCTAATATTTGCAATAAAAATAACGCTGCAAAACATATTTAATTCAAAGTATCGATTTAGTTCGGATCTATTTGCGCCGGCAAAACACACATAACGAAAGTTATTACCAGTAAGACGCCCTTAAACGGCGAAGGACGAGCGGTCCGATAAATCCGCGTCAATTTATAATCCCGTCCAACGAGGTTCGTCTTGAGCAAAGCATCGCATTTGAATTATTTTCGCTATGTGTTGTTTTTGCCGATCGCAAATAGATCCGAACTAAATCGATACTTTGAACTAAATACGGTTTTGAAGCGTTATTTTTACATTTGCAATTATAAGCTTCAATGTTTGTAGGCAAAAACTCATTTTGGGGGTGGGGTTATTAGATGGATTTGATTGCGCTTTACAGCCTGCATCATTTTTATCGTCTAGCACCCTTTGGTTTTTGAACTAACGGCGGTGTAATGAGGAAATGTTATAGAATCGTCAATAAAAATTATTACGCAGGCAGATTTTTAACAGCGAATACTGCATTAAAGCCTCAATTTTTTGCATGCATTTTAGAGACGGTACATTTGGTCTACAGATTGTGTTTGGTTTTCATGCTTTCACGTCCCATAGGTGCTGACACTGTTTTAAATGTGAAAGATGTCATAAAACTATGAAATTTGCGCTTGAATAGCGAGTTAACTTTGCACGTACCAACGCGAGCGATCGACACATAGTGCTACGCCGGGCTGAAATCGATTCTCTAACGCATCTGTGGGTTTGTTCGTGTCTTTGCGACTTTTGGTTTGCCGAGATATAGGTCCGGTATGCAACGATTTTTTGGCAGTAATTTTTTCGTGGACGGAACAGGGGTGCACGTGCGCACCATGCAGTGTGACCCAGAGTTTTTACGCTGTGCAACATGCCAGTGGTGTGGTCTCCAGCCTCACACCAAATTTTAGCTTTATAGGTCAGCGTTTCCTCAGCTACAGCAGGATAATCTTTCTGACATCCTGACGCGGCACGTGTCACGCGCCGTGCTGACCCATCACATGATTAAAAACATGTCAATAATCAACTAATGTCTTGCATGGGGCCTATCATATGGCGAAGACCGCTTGTCAATGCGGAATGGCGGATTCAAAAGATATAAGCTTCTGACCAGCGTCCGCGGTCGGGCCGGCCCGGGTCGGCCGTTATTGTGAGAAAATCCGGTATCCAATGAGGACTCGCTCCGCGCTTCGCCTCGCTCGTAAAAAACATGCTTTGCACAAAACGAAACCTCCGTTGGGCGTGAATAAATTGACGCGGATTATTCGGACTCGCTCGTCCTTCGCCGTTTAAGCGTCCTTACTGGTCTACTATCTTTCCATCATACTGTTGACGTGCCCGTTCTTTAACCCGGCATTGGCTTGGGTCTCAGCCGAACGCCATTCGCTGGGGGGGGGGGGGGTTATTCGCCCCCTCGTTTATCTTCCGAACCAATAACCAGGCGAGACGCACAAGGAATCGAAAACGCTTTCAATGAGCCAGCACTAAAAGCCACCGCGAAATTGTTAAAATAAGGTCACATGTTATGTCAAGTCAAAGGTAAAAAAGTTTTTGGGTCATAGGTACTTTCCATCCAAAGCCTTAGATTGAGACTATTATCGCACAAAGTGCTCTCAAAGGTATGAATCATGATGAGTATACAAGAGTATATACAAATAAAAAGAGATTGTATCCCGTAACAACAAAAGTTGCAAAGGTCAACGGTCAAGATCAGGTCATCAGGCCCACTATTAGCCAAGAAGTCCATGCACATGTTTTTGGGTTATCCTTACCTATAACTCGATTGTAGCAGCCATTTGCATTGTGGCGCTTTCTTCAGTGAAATGGCGCAAATATTCTTAACAGGTCAATGGGGTGCGGGACTGATATTGGGATTTTACGCTTACAAAAATAACCACATTTTTCTCATTTTTTTCGTAAGTATTTTTTATACCCATCTTAGACCGCTTTCCATCATATTTTTTTTTAAACGTTCTTGATGTGTTTTCGTGACGTCACGAAAATTAGATCGGATACGAGTTCATGGGGTGTCATCCCTTCAGTGGCCATAGACTCGGCGACCACTATGACATCACTGCCTATCGACCAATATAATGTAGCCTATAAGTATGGGCCTATTGGTACAGCTAGCGCCTCGTTCTCTGTGAGCCAAATAGTATATGGAGCACCGCATTCTACGTAGAATAATCACAACATGAGAATGGCGTCACTCGACTGCGTCGCTGCGGCAAGAGAAGACAAATTAAAGCTGTGAAGTCTCACATTGTATGTGTTTATTCAATTACTTGTATCCGTGTTGGATTGTAAGTTTGCTTTGATTTCACTTTTATGTTGAAAGGTATGTCATCTTTGCGCCCAGAGGACATATTCAAGTCGACGCGCCTAAAGCCCCAATAAACAAACAAAAACGTTTATGTTGGAAAGGTAGTATCTTTGCGCCCAGAAGGGACTTTTCAAGTTTTGCCTCGTGCATAATTATCTTTTAGACGCCTATTATTTCCAAGACGGCAGTTTTTTATTACTCAGAATTGATTGAAAGTTAAAAAATTTTTTGAGTGTCTTTGCATTTTTGTCGTACAACTAACAAGGAATATTATTTTATTAAATAAAGTAATATTTAGCATCTTTGTAACCACCATGAAGTACCTACCTACCTTTCTGTCATTCTTCAAGCTTTCAAGAAGGAGACGGATAAAACAATAACAGTTGGCACCTACATCGTTGCGCAAGAAAAGATGAAGCACCTACGCATGAAGTAAAAAGTTCAAAGAGAGTGGTTTGCTTGCTGAAGTGGTCGTTGGATACAACCAGTATGGGCCAGCGATACCTACCTTTGGCTTTTGGGCCACCTGAGTCCCACTGGCACACTGCTCTTGTCGTTCTCACTATCGCCCACTTGACAGGGCGGGAAGGAGACACAGATGACTCTAAAATGGAGGGGGACGTTCTTGAGGCCTCGACATCCCATAAATTGTCGCCATATAAATGCTTCGTCAAGTCTCGACATCCCATAGCCCCTTCCGACAGTGCGACATGAATCCGCCAGTTGTTGCTTTGTTCATCCCCATCAGCTACAGTGAAATATGAAAGGTAATTTATGCATGTATTTTCGTCTAATCCGATGGATGAATCGTTGCAATACAACATTTACACAATCTTGGAGGTTGATTAATTGCCATTTAATGGATTCATGAGAAATAAAAGCCACAAAATCTATAGATCTTATTACAACATTTTAACACCGTATTTGCCAACGAAGCTAGCACAACAACTCTCAAGCAAATATCGCGGAATGGTGGTACCTAGTAAGTGATGTACATTTTCCCAAAATTTCCTGACCAAAACCAAAATCCAAATAACCAAACAGGAGGCATTTTGGTTGTCCAAATATTGACCGCATTTATGGTTGAGGCCAAAAATGTTCAAGATTTGACCGCATTTTAAAACAGTAATACTTATTTAAACAAGATTCGAAGGCTGACCGAAATGTCCAAAAAATGTAATAAGCTGACTGCGACCGATTAAACCAAAATCGGTCACACACATTTTTTATCGGTAAACCGAAATTTTGGTTACCAGATTGACACCAGCTAGTAACCAATAGTAGATGGTACTTTTAGCGAAATTAATGCCAATCCCAAGAAAAATATGCGCCCTGTTTTGAATCAATACATGTATGTTGTAATTGTACATAGTGGGATATTAAATGTTATACTTTGTGGCGAAAAAGAGAAGACTCGCTGCAATATGTCACAGCTTTATTTTACACTGCCCACGCAGAAGAATGTCGCAATCAGCGTCATTTTGGTCAACGTTTATTGTGTGTTTTCGTGAACGACACCACTACAAGGACATGAGCTTAATTGTATCAGTTTTTATAATCATTTTGAGATCATCTTCAAATTTGGTATGATTTTTTTGTTTAAATTTTACATTATGAAAATTATCACTTGTTTTTATCGAACCCAAAATATTGGTACCTTACAAAATTGTCCCCCACCCCATTAATGAAATGATTATGTCGCGTGCACAACAGCAGCTAAAACTCCCAAACGGGAGACCGGATCTCCACGGGAAAATAATATACCTATTAGTTCAGGTCTATACCTTGACGTACGCATATTTATGACCATCAGCTTTCGACCTAAGCTAATTTACCAGTCTTTTTAAAAGATAAAAACGCATAGACACGCAGACACATCAGTAGACAGGTATTACACGAGCTATAAATGCTGAACAGTCTAATGTCATGTTCAGTCATATATCATTATAGATGGCGGCAAAATCGAACTCAATGCCGTCACAGTACATACAGGGATCGCATAGCTATGCATCACTGACGGTCACGTCTCAGCATTTTTTTTTAAATGCTGAGACGTGACCGTCAGTGATGCATAGCCATGCGATCCCTGTATGTACTGTGACGGCATTGAGTTCGATTTTGCCACCATCTATAGGGATATAGTTACATTGGACTATTTCGTATTTATAGCTCGTGTATTACCTGTCTACTGCTGTGTCTGCGTGTGCATGCGTTTTTATCCTGTAAAAAGACTGGTAAATTAGTTTAGGTCGAAAACTGATGGTCATAAATATGTGTACCTACTTCAAGGTGTACCTACTGCACCTGAACTAATATGTATATTTTGCAGTGAAGATCCGGTCTCCTGTTTGATAGTTTTAGCTGCCGTTGTGCACGCGACACAATTCTTTTATTAATTGACATGATTATAATATTTGCGCCATTTCACTGAAGAAAGCGCCACAATGTGTGCCGAAATATCTGTATTTTGTAATATATAAAGTAAAGGTCCTCTTGATAACTCTGAACAACTACATAAATAGTCGAATACACTTCAAATTTTCATATGATACTTATAATTGATGCAAACTCAGCTATTGACAATTTCAGGAAGATGCGCGGCATATGCAAAAAGTTATTCATTAAAACCTCAGGGGAGCATGTCAGGCCCCTCCCGTAAGGGCAAGGGTTAGTACAGGCTTTGGGTTTCTTATTGGAGAGTGACACTTCTAAAGAATGTAGTATCTGTACATTGAGCACCTCGTCAGACTGTGGCAGCGCCTCAGGTCAAGTGACCATGCTGGTTGAGCAAGTGATTTGTCATTCATTGGTGTGTGGGTTAAGCACAATGGCGTAGGCATTTTTGCCACACAATAAATGAGCTCATCTGTTTGCATCAAGAGATACAATTCTATTGTTTTGTGTTCTTGTGTTTAAGGACAGGCATATCAACAGTTATGATGGGAAGATAGCAGATCAGCTAGGTTGAGGGTAAGCAGCTCGCATTAACATGGTTATTGCTGGGTCTACTACCCATTTAACCCGCGCTTGACCGGGCTCTTATCCGAACACCATTGACCGGGAGGGGGCAAATATTCCCCCCCCCCGTTATCTACGGAACCAATGATCGTAGCGAGACGCGCAAGGCGGCGTTCGAAAGCTCTCATTGAGGCGCATCAAAATAATACTAGAAATGTTTGAATTGAGGTCACATATCAGGTCAAGGTTGGGTGAAAGGTCAAAATCGAGACATTTTAGTTTATGGACCATACTTTCCATCAAGAGCCTTTGATTGCGACTATAATCACCCAAAGTGCTCCCAAAGGTATGATACACATCCTACATACATGAGCGAAAAGGCGATTTTGGGCAAAGTTCAAGGTCAGGTCACAAAAGGTCACTATTCGAAGAAAAAAACGAAAGTCATGCGACACATGTTTAATGGGCTGTTTCATACGTATAAATCGATAGTGATAATCAATGTACCATCTGAGCTCATGTAAATGAAGTTAATTTTAAGCTGAGGTATAAAATTCAGGTCAAATTAGATCAATATTTTTAATTGATAAATATTATTAAAAAGGCATGTTTCTAGAACAGTTTTAGCTCAAAACTACATTGCTGACATTCATTTGCCTTTATCTTGTCAACAAAGTAAAAAACGCAATTTCAAAATATTACGCCATCAGTTACCATACTTAGAGAGTCATTACTCGCTCACAAATAAAGATATTGCATTGAAATTTGGTTTGAGTATTTGTATTATGCTGTTCTTTAACACATTTTTCGGGTTTTTAACATCTTTGAGAGAAAAAAAATTGTGACCATTTTCCCCAAAATCCGTTATTGCATTTTTTGGGGGTAAAAAAATCCAAAAATTCGAGATTGTCATTTTGTCGGCCATGACATTGTCCATTTTGTATGCATTTGGTTTGCATTTTAGTCACAATGAGGTCTTTGTACGGCCTGTTTAAGCTTGGCTGATTTTATGGTCAAACTCGTGTGTAATGACGTCACTAAATTTGCTAGATCTCACAAATTTATCGACGTTTTTATTCACAGATGTCGAATTGATGTGGTAGAAGGTACTGCAAGTTTCACGTTGATAGCTCATTTGTGTTGTGAGCTATCAATAAAACTCGTCAGATGGGGGGGGGGGAATATTTGCCCCCAGGTCAAGCGTGGATTAAAGACATAACCTACTGTGAAAAAATACCTTCAATTTCAATGTAACTCGGAAATAAACAAAGACAAAGCCCACTTAAATAGGCTGAGCTATGCACTTAATGCTTAAATTTATCTGGTACGAAACCAAAGTATCAGATTTGGCTCATTGGACTTTTTGCCACTTTTTGCCATTTTATTGCCACTAGGGTTTTTTACCAGCCGGTTTTAAACCGGTAAAAACCAGTGACAAAACCACTTTTTTGGGCACCCACTGCCAACCCAGGATTGCATGTTCAAAAGTATCAAAAATTGAGACATTCCAGCATATGTCGCATGGCTAAGAACGGGTAAAAAAATTCCACCAAAATCACACCATAAAACGCAAAAAAAAAACACTATTCTGTGGCATTTGATGAGTAAACCCATTTGTTAAACCCTGATAGGGATCTGTACTGTATTGCTGAACAAGTAAGTGCATACAGCATAATCTCATCAGGTATCCTAGTCGCGGGATTAGGACATGCTGTTCTAGATACTACCGTACCGGGAGCAGAACACTCACCCAGCTCCACGTCCAGGTCGTCCGTCATGATGATCACGATGTTGGGTCGGCGGCCAGCAGGCAGCGGCGGCACCGTCCAGCCGGCATCCTGCTCCTCCGACTCCTGGATAGGATCCAGCTTCAGCTCCGGCTCCGGCTCGCTCTCCCGCTCCGTTCCAGTCAACGGCGCTACCCAGTCCCAGAGCGAGCTGAGGAACCCACCGCCGCCCGCCGCAGCGGCCTCCTCCTCCTCCTCCTCCTCCTCAGACGTATCCAGTGTAGTGGCGGCGTCAGCGCCGTCCGCACCGGCAGTATCACCGTCACCACCGAGCTGCTCAGCAGGCTCCGTCTCGTCCCCGGCCGACGCCGGCCGCTGCTGTCCGTCGGCGGCCAGCTGCCGGCCCAGCAGCTGCTCGCCGTCCACCAGCAGCTGGTCAGACTCGTCAGTCGTCAGTCGGACACCACGCCGCTCCAGCGAGTCCCCTCCGTCTGTCGCCGGCCCCCGGCCCTCGTCCCCCCTCGGCTCGCCACCCGCGCCGCTCGGCCCGGTCGGCGGCTCGTCGCCGGCAGAGAACCCGTCCGGCTCGCTCCCCGGCGGCGGCAGGAGCGCGGCCTGCTCCGCGTGGCCGGAGCCGGACGGCTCGGTCAGCAGCTCCGGTGCCGTCACTGCTGGCCAGTCCGAAGAGCCCGGCTGGAGCTGGCCGCGCGCCTGCTGCCGACGTCGCTGCCGCCGCTGCCGCCGCCGCTGCAGCCGCTGTACCCGCAGCTCATCACGCAGCCGGCGTTTGCGCGACTTGAGCTGGCGGCGCTGCAAACGGCTGATGTGCGGCGCGCGCAGCTGCTGCCGCACTTCCTGCAGCGAGTCGCGCAGAGAGCGGCCCACGCCGGCCGGAGCAGCCGTACCGTCCGCCCCCGACCAGTCGGTGGACAGGGGCGTGTTGGACTGCTGATGGCGCCGCTGGCCGGCCGACTCAGACGCCAACACAGCCAGCAGCAGCAACAGCAGCAGCCAGGCAGGTCGCTGCATCACCCTCATAGTGGCACCACACTGGGCATCCACTGAAAACCACGGAGAGCACGTATAAGTATAGGGAGTGATATTGCACCCATAGGTCCTGCATTGATCGAACTGGTATTAAGTGTTGTTTTCCAATGTGAAAAGCACTTCCTTCATTGGAGATAAAATTTACGGAGCAAATTGCTTACAAGCTGTATTGCCCACAATTATTCGTGTTGGGCTGTTGTCATGAAAATGCCATGCTTTTGGGGTGCCTTCATTTCTAAGGCCATATTTTTGCAATGCACAGGTACCTATTTAACAAATATTCACTTTGCATGGACGTTTAGGTTGACTATTGAGTACTGACCAAAAGCACACACCTAATCATGCCATTGCTTTTACACAGGGAAACAAGTGTATTGCACAGTTTCAAAGGAAAAACACTGTTGTACTGGGTTGTTCCTCAGACTTACAGTGCGGCACATTCCAAACAGCAGTGCAGCACATTTCAAACAGAGTACTTTTACAGAAAACAAAAAAAATGTGTACAAAATTTCAGACTCAGCCATCATGTAGTAGCAAAGAAATAACTAATAAGCATACAAAAACATTAGCTACAGTTGGGTCCAGCAGCTCATACATACATTTTTCCCACACGCTGACAGAACATCTCATGCACTTGGTGATTATCTTTGTGGTGATCTCACTTGGCGCTAATCACTTAATAGTTAATACTTCATACTTTTGAATGATTGTCCCAGCTTACCAACGACTGTTCTATGCAGTGTTGGATTTTTGCCT
Source organism: Semibalanus balanoides (assembly GCA_014673585.1). Taxonomy (NCBI): domain Eukaryota; kingdom Metazoa; phylum Arthropoda; class Thecostraca; order Balanomorpha; family Balanidae; genus Semibalanus; species Semibalanus balanoides. The sequence goes on from VOPJ01001215.1 coordinate 29,382, forward strand.
GTTTGTTTAATTTTGTAATCCAAGAAATGTTGTGTTACAAGAAATAAGTATGCTACAAAAAAATATGCACACTATACACTATATAAAAATGAATATCTCCTGACGACCCCCCCCCGCCCTTCCCCCCCCCCGTCAACAGCATATGGCTGAGGAGCCAAATAATGGTCAGCTTGTTGTACTATTTTACAAATGTACTACAGCTACAGCCAATATATAATATATATATAATAATATTATATATATATATATATATGCTACAATCCAAGAGCCCAAACCCAAAATCCAACACTGGTCCTATGTCATACAATCTATCTTAAATAATTATAATCAGAAGGATGCACAGATTTAGTTAAACTGCTACAATATCATAGCCAAAGCTGAATTTGTATATAGCACAGATACATTTAAATATAATCATAGATAACAGTAGACCTGGATTTGACACGAAATCAGGTCACTGCAGTAAGGGGCCTAAAATGTAATTCTAGCATCGCGAAATCGCGAAACATGGATGCCATCCCGGATCAATATTTTGTCAACCAGGAGTCTGATCAGCATGCAACAAACACAGACATGTAGAGAAATTAACAGGCTACCGCTAGCATATGCAGTGTAAGTCTGAGACTAGCGTGTGATGAGTGCAAAATTAATCGCTACATAAAAACAAATTGATTGTGCACCAGCACCAGCACTGTATTGTGCAAATGCTAGGCTTTGATACTACAAGCTTAGGGTTTGGGTTGTTGAAAAACAACCCTGGCCTTTATCATGCCTTTAACAGCCACAAATAAGAGATCAAGTACCAGAAGGATTTATTCAAAGCATGACAAAATAAACCATACACTTCTCAATATCTTTCACAAGCTAAGTGAGTTAATATTGTGCAAGTCCTAGAACCATGTGCAACTGAATACTCCTATATCATTATGCAGTTGTGCAAGCTATTCAATTTTCCCTAACTAACATTATATTGTAATGTTGCTGGGAATCTGCAAGCAATCATGCTGATGCTATTACTAATAGCCTAATAGCCTATCAGGCTTAAATTCCGATCATCAAACACACCCTAACCCATGACATTTTATGCTATCAGTATTCAGATTTCAGAGTGCAAACAATATCTGTATTTTTACATTTTGATAGCATGGAAAGTCTGAGGATAGGACAAGTCTGCCACCTGGGGTTAGTGCAGCTTACCCTATTATAAAGATTGATAGTTGTGGTATCAAGACAATTCAGGGTAAACTGCTGTAACCCTAAACACATCCTAACCTGACTTGTCATGCTAGCATAATGTAAACAAGACTGACACACTAAAACACTGTGCATCAGGATCATCTGCATTCTGATCTGATAGCATCGAGGTTATCGCCACATTTCCACATTGCAGGTAGATAGTGAGACAGGGCTGAACAAAGGTTAGGTGGTGCAGGCCTTGATGACATCACTGTGAGAGGATGGCTGAGTAAACCCATCAAAACCAGTATAACTGGAGTTCTACTTATTGGGTCCGAAACTGAGAAAACCTTTCTTCAAAGCTAGTTCCCAATGTGAAAAAGCATTTAAAGCTTTAAGTTAATCTGCCCTGTGCAACTGTTGCCTGTAGAGCAGCATTAACAGTATGCCATTATAGATCAGCACCACACCCTAACAAATCCGCATCACACCAAATCCGCACCAGCTTCTCTAAATCTGCACCAAATCCACACCAGCCAGGACAAGCCCACACCAACGAGATATCCTCAAATATGCCATATTTGCAGACTGGTCAGTTGGATGCACTGCCAATCCAAGAGACCAGTCTGCAAAGTATAGCATATTTGATGAGATCTTGTTTGTGCAGGCTCATCCTGGCTGGGGTGGATTTGGTGTGGTAAGGATAGCCCTGGCAGCGCCAAGGCTATTATACCAAAATACAAACGAATTAATAGCAAACTAGGAAACTGATGAAAACCCAAAAACACCACAATATTATTATTTACATCAATTACTAGAAATAAGAACCCACCTTAGGCAGAATCAGGAGGCAATCTTCTAGGATGGGGCTAAATGGGTAACCAGAACGCCCATACACAGCCGACCTCGCCCGATCTACAAATGACAATAAAGTGGAACAAATGCGAGGCGCTAAAGAAGGAACTCTTTCAAGGTTGTCTGAACTAAGAAAATAATATGATTTCAATAATGACGTCATGTCAAAGTAAAATATGTTTTCCTGATGCTTCCGCAACCCAACCTATTTTATAACTACAGGATCGGTTTAATGATAAGTATTTGAAAACAAATAATGAAAGTAAAAAATATTTGAATGTCATATAAAAAGTTATTGTTCTAAGTACAATTCATAAAGCAAAGGAAGTACCTTTTCATCTCTAAATATCCCAGTCATTTTAAAACACAAATACGAAAATGACGTTTTTGATACAAGCAAACATTTCGATATTTGTATATATCGCCTTGATTTGTGTACAGTGGAAGTTGGGAATATAGCGGTGTGCATTGGCCGTGACCGTAATCCGTATGTTGTGCTATGGCTCAAGGTCCTATATTGATATCTTAACTTATGGTTGGTTTCATCATGCTATGAGTTTTAAGAAGTTTTATTGATTATACGAGCAGTGAACGTTGGCTTCTACTGTAAACAATTGCTCTGGGCAATAATTTTTGCCTCACTTAGACCAGCTTTAACTGTACCTTGTATGCTAAAATGTCTGGTCATGATTTAACAAATGATGATCCAATAACTATCACTATCAGTAAAGCTTTGCCTAGGGACTCAATTGATGTCACTGGAATCGACTGGCAGTTGGAAGAAAGGTAAGCGGACATTATATAGGGACCCTGAACTTCCACTCTCAGACTGCATCTGCTGTTGCCAAGTCCAACAAGCTCCTAGGGATCATTAGGAAATCTTTTGCGAGTCTCAGCAAGAAGTCCCTATTGCTGCTCTTCAAGACGCTCATCAGGCGCACCTCAAATTTGGTAACAGGATCTGGGTACCGCAGTCGAGAGGCGACCAAAAGCTGATAGAGAGGGTCCAAAGGAGGGCGACTAAACTGGTTCCTGAGTTGCGGACAAAGTCGTACTCACAGCGCCTGAAGGAATTGGACCTACCCTCTCTAACATACCGCCGCCTGCGAGGAGACATGATCGCTGTCTACCAGATTCTCCATGGCTCCCTGGATGTGCAGCCGGATCTTCTCCAACTGTCGAGTACCAGGTGCTCACGAGGCCACCACCTCAAGCTCCACAAACCAAGGGCATCTCTGCCTAGACGAAGCTTCCCGAGCGTCAGAGTGGTGAACAGAGGGAACAGCCTGCCATCCTACTTTGTGTCCGCCCCTTCCATCAATGCATTCAAATCCTGACTCGATTCCTACTGGAAAAACATTCATTTCACCTCAGTATTTGACACTAGTACTTGGCAGTAAACAATGTAATGATCAGGTGCCTACAGGCTACTTAAGGCTCAAAATTAATGTGTAGCCTAAGGTTTAAGGTTAAGGTTATAAAGCATGTCAAAAGAGTTTTTGTGCTGCAGTCAAATTATTTTAAATTGAATGATAAGGGGTAACTGGAGCCTTTTTGAAAAATAGCACACACTATACGCAAGTTTATTACCTTGAGATACTGCTACTGGAGCGGCCAAGAGTGAACGCACTACTGGTGCAGCATTGCATGAATGATGGTCAAATGCGATGTCCATTTTTGTATGTTGACTTACGTGGCTGGTGTCTTCTTGAAAATAGCATGCGCAAAGCAAGCTTATCTGCTCATATTTTAGCCTTGATAGTTGACTTTAGTAAATCAGTTTTCCCCCAAAGCAAAACAATGTTTTTCATATTCGACCATCATTCACTCAATGCTACAGCAGTGTGCGTCACTCTTGGCCGCTCCTGTATCTCAAGTTATAACTTGCGTATAGCGCGTGCTATTTTAGAAAAGGCTCCAGTTACTCATTATTCAACTTAAAATTATTTTACAATAGTAGGTAGGTAGGTACCTCAGTTGACAAACTGTGGGGAGCAGTCAGCAGATACAAATATATTTTTCAATAGAGTGAAATAGGTGACGCAATGCACATAGTGATATATGGACATTCAATCTAAATTTATATCAATTCAGTACAGTTTCTTCATTCCAATTCCCACTTTCAAACCAGACTGAACAAATAATGTTATTGTTGACATTTCCAGCGTAACTCCTGATTGTGCCAAAATTGGAAATTTCAGTGCAGCGTCCAGCCTAAATCACTGACTACATACACAAAAATGTTCAGCATCCAGCATAAACCACTGATTGCACCAACATTTTGGTGGAGCATCCAGAATACTTTAATCAATGATTGCGCCAAAATTTTGGTGCAGGGTCCTGCATTAATGACTGATTGACCCAAATTTGCTATGCCGGAGCCCGGCCAGCTGTCCCCCACTAGACGGCCTGTCTGTGTCCAGCGTAATGACAGCCTGTCTGACCAGTTTGCAAAATGTGTCAGCAATGTTGACCAGATATTTTGGGCAGCACAAATCCTGCCATTCCTGTCCCATTTGGGTCATTTTTTTAATTCCCCTACCCATTAATAGGTAGGCAGGAGTGCCCTTCCATGCCCATGTGACCTGATTACGTTAAGCACCAGAAGAGAGTTTAATAAGGATATGTGCGGCGCCCTAAAGCCACAATCATCATCACTAATAAGGATATGGATATTAAATCACGTTAGGTCACATCACTCCCCGCTATTTTTTTGCATTTGCCTGATCAAATCAGCCAAATGTTGTCTGGGGGAGAGGGTTAGTCAGACGAATCACATTTAATATAGTGTAAATTGGTTCTGAATGGTGTGAGTAGTCCCAAATAAGCCTTAACAATGCCCCAAAATAATAATTACCGGGCTGCCCAATATTTTTCTTAAGCTGCCCCAATGGTGTGTCCTGGTGCCACCATGCCCCGATGAGATCTCGTTGGAAGCCTGCCACGTTTGCAGACTGACTGTCTGGGGAGTGGGTATCATGGGTTGCTTTTTCTTCACTTGAGGGACGCAATAAGGCACCGCACGTAAGGTGAAGCCGTCCTTCACAGGAAGGAGCTGTCCGTTCAGCTTACCCCCGAGAGAGCCTGTACACACGGCCGGGCGGGCGCACCAGGGGCCAGGGGGCAGCTGCCCCTCCTGGCGTCAGCCAGGGGGCAAGACATATCTTTTTGACCCCCCAGAATTTCACGGAGCCTTAATCCACAAAAAGGTGCCACACTGGCACAACTGTCAAAAAGAAGAAATTATGTGTCCCTAGGTCAAATTTCTACAGGACGCAATAGCCTGCTGAGGCGCATTGTAGGCCCCAGTACTGACAGGGGGCCCAAGTATAGACGGGAAGGCCCTCAGTACTTTAACAGGAGGCCCCAGTAGCTAGACAGGAACCCCCAGTACTAGACAGGAGGTCCCTCCAGTACTAGACAGGAAGGCCCCCGTACTAGACGGGAGGCCCCTCAGTACTAAACAGGAGCCCCCAGTACTAACAGAGTGAGGCCCCCAGTAACTAAACCAGGAGGTCCCCAGTACTAAACAGGAGGCCCCCAGTACTAGACAGGAGGCCACCAGTACAGACAGGAGGCCCCCAGTACTAGAACGGGAGGCCCTTCATATAAACAGGAGGCCCCCAGTACTAATATCAGAGGCCCAGTTACTAGACGGGAGGCCCCAGTACTAGACGGGAGGCCCCCAGTACTAAACAGGAGGCCCCAGTAACTAAACAGGAGGCCCCAGTACTAGACAGGAGGCCCCCAGTACTACGACGGGAGCCCCAGTACTAAAACAGAGGCCCCCAGTACTAGACAGGAGGCCCCCAGTACTAACGGGAGGGCCCTCCCGGTACTTAGACGGGAGGCCCAGTACTTAAAACAGGAGGCCCCCAGTACTAGACGGGAGGCCCAGTACTAAACAGGAGGCCCTAGTATAACAGGAGGCTTCACATACTAGACTATGAGGCCCCAGTACTACGGGAGGCCCTCAGTACTAAACAGGAGGCCCCAGTACTAGACAGGAGCCCCCAGTAACTAGACAGGAGGCCCCTAATACTATAATCGGAGGCCCCCAAGTACTAAGACTGAAGCCCAGTACTAACGGAAGCCCCAGTACTAGGACAGAAAAGCCCCAGTACTAGACAGGAGGCCGCCCATACTAAACAGGAGGCCCCAACTAAACAGGAGGACCCCCTGTACTAAGCAGAGGCCCCCAGTGCTAGAAGGAGGCGCCAGCATAAGAGGAGGTCACCATCCAATGACCAATACTAAACAGGAGGCCCCCCAGTACTAGACAGACAGGAGGCCCAGTACTAGACAGGATACCCTCAATAATAACAGGAGGCCCCCCTCAAGTACTAGACAGGGAGTAGCCCCAAGTATTATACCAGAGGCCCCCATAACAAACACTAAACAAGGATACCCCAGTACTAGACAGGAGGCCCAGTACTAGAACAGGAGGGCCCCGCCATATCTCAACAGGGACCCTGATACTAAACAGGAGGTTTCCCCAGTAAGAAGACAGGAGGCCGCAGTACTAGACAATAGGCCCCCATACTGAAACAGGAGGCCCCCATAACTAAACAGAGGCCCTCATGTCTATAGCAGAGGCCCCCAGTATTAGACAGGAGCCCCAGTACTAGAAAGAAGGCCCCATATTTAAACAGGAGCCCCCTCTCCGCCAGTATAGACAGGAGGCCCGCCAGCATTCAGACATGAGACCCCAGTACTAAAATAGGAGCCCGCCCCCAGTACTTAGACAGATGCCCTCGTACTAGAAGGAGGCTCCCGATACCAGAACAAGTGGCCCTCATACTAGGCAGGAGGCCCTGCACTAAAAATTGGGCCCCTAAAAAAACTACCCATAAAATAGTTAAGCCCTGTCTGATTTGGCCGACTTCATTTTGAGGAGGCCATTTTATTGTCACATTTTATATATATTTGTAATCGGCTCGGATCCAGGATTTAGTCAAGAGGGGGTCGCAACACAAAAAGTTGCGCCCTCCGGGCGCACCATAAGCGAGACCCGGCCTCAGGGGGGGGGGGGGGGCGATCCACGCCTGTTAATTTATAATATTCTAACTTAGCACCAACTATAAACAAGGGGTATATGCCCTATCGGCCATCTTGCCCTTGTATCCGCCCCTGGTTGATCAGCTTACATGAACCAGTTGTCCGACAACAAAATCAAAATTTTTCCGCCGCTTCGCGGCGCCATTGCAATACAAATCAAATCGTATACGATGAAAACTCTGAATTAAAAAATCGCAGATGAATAGGTGAGCGTTTTGAGGCGCATTAATTGTTGTTGTTATAAGTTACGAACATTTTATATATATCTTATTTGACAAAGGCTATCTTCATCACTTCTTCTTAACAGACTTTTTAAAGGCAAAATAACAGTTTTAGAGTCCGCAGTCCGCATATACGCAAAGCGACGATTAATGATAATGCATGTCCAGGGCGATAAATAATTCAAAATTTTCGCGCGCTCCCGGGCGTATTCTTTTCAAAGTTTTTACGGCTTGGTAAACAAAATAAATATCTTGCATATAGCTGATTCAAACTGGTGTTCGTTGGTTTTAAGATGAATAGCAGACCACTCAGTTTTATAACTCCAGCTTCTAAAAGTTGGTATGTTCATGCCATACTGCACACTGTATTATCCCATCCTTATTAAGTGCCTTTTCAGCCGTTTCATTGGAACCCTTTCAACACTTGAAGAATGGAGCCCATTCCACGCTTGGAAATGGCCGTTTGAGGCACCGCCCGCCTTCTTTGGGCGACATTTTGTTTCTACGTGCTTTGTATTGTCGTAAATTGTATTGGTCTAAGGTTTCTCATGTATTACACAACATCGTCTTGGATAGTGCTGTGTTAGTCAATCTTTAGTATACAAGATAAAAATTATAAAACCAATGTAAGTGAAAAATTAACGCTAAGGTTCCCATTGTGAAAGTTCATCGTATGCAAACATCAAACTATAGCTAATTCCAGTAAGAAAACACATTTTTGGTCATTACAAACGGTAGTCACACTCGCGCAGAAACATGTAGCGAGCAGTAGAGTGCGGGTTTGGAGCATCACAAGAAAAGTGGGCCAGCTGATGTTTGGGTGCTCCGATTTCCGGAGAATACCGAAGAGCATATAAGTAGATCTCGCCATGTGTGTACATTTAAAGAAGCAAATTAACATCGGCATCGCTTGGTAGCCCCAAACTCCATGGAGGCCCCTACAAGCCAGGGAGGCCCCCTGGTGGAAGGAGGCCCCCTGGGAAAGGAGGCGCCCCTTTTCGACTTTTGCCCCCCACCCCCCCAGTAAAATCTGGTGGCGCCGCTCTGCAACGCGCTGGGGCAAAATATTTGGTCACATGCTGGATGTCCAACTGGACGCCCAACTTCAATATTCTTGGATTCTGCTTGGTCCGATTTTAGGTTTTGGCACTAAGCAGCAGGGTACTAACTACTAAGCAGGATGGTTTGTAAAGAAGCTGGTTCAAGTTTTTCTTCAGTCTTCCTTGATCTCTCTTTTTTATTCTTGACTGTTTGACAGCATATGGGAGGATAGCTAGGGCATAATTGCCGGGGAATAAGGCAAGGTTTTCTTGCTTGGTTCGGTATCTTTAGTCTTCTTCTGATTCGGTCTTCAGATGTTTGTCATGGACTTGGGGTAGGATTGTCGAGGAAGGATTGTTGTTGTCGGTCTCGGTTAGTGTTAGTAAAAAACTACTGCAGACGCAGAGTCTCTAGCAGTCTCTTCAGAAATAATTACAAAATACAAAAATAACCAAATAAAATTGGCGGTAATTCGCTTCTCTACTACTGCTCTAAAACATTAACCTGTAATAATAAAATTAAAAATAAGACGACTCATCTTCCTCACAGCACTGATTCACAACCGACGTGTGCACACACACATTATTTCACAACAGACGGATGTAGACTCGAAGTTTGGGACAAAACACAGATTTACAGTGACAACATATATACGAATGATTTTGGGACTGAACGGTCTGTCGAAACTCTGCGACAGAAAGCTCATTTCTCAACACTTCACATCCAGCGATTTTAGCGATAAGTAAACGGATGGTACAGATATTAATACACCCAGGCAAAACAGACTCCTTAAAGGGAGTGTGCCTACTCACATTGGTCATGTGGAGTTGTTGACACTTGTCTGTATAACATATTTTTCTCAATTTAGCCATGTACTTCATTTCCCCAGATTCACTTTAGTTACTGAGATATTCCAAAGACGCCAATCACATTCCGACGGAACTTAATTATCGATATACGCCAGAGAGCTTTCGCTACACTAGGAAGCATTCCTCTTAAATTACACTGCTAGCAATATATTGTTAGCTCTGTGCCAATAGAAAACAACTCCGTGGAGCACTGATAGCAGCTTGCCGCGAACAGAGCCTCGATAACTTAAATAACAAAACCCATACATTGCTGCGTATAGGTATGTTTATCGTCTTTGGTGCGCCAATATAGTTAACCATCTTCGTTACTGACTGCCGTTCTGTTTAAAGTTGACGATCGTTTTGAGTTTTGAAAATAAAACAAAATGCAAAACAGAATATCTTGTCGCGCCTGTAGCTCAGTTGGGAGAGCGCTGGTCTTCTGAGCTATGCAGTAGTGGCAGCCTGGGTTCGAGTCGCTTCGGTGCTCGCTTTTGCTCCTGACTGGGATGGCCTGCGGCCAGTGGCAGCGGTCGCACTCAAGCCAGGTGACGGTCAGCGACGGGGCGGCCGTGTCGCCCGGTATGTCGGGCACGTTACAACTTTCGTCTCTAAATTTGCCGGCCAACAGTAATTGGCGCGATCGGGTGGTGAGGTCAAGACCAGCGCAACAAGCTCTGCTTAGCGCGGGTTCTGACCTCGGAAAGCCATCCATACAAAACATTCGGACTAAATTTATAAAAAATATATAAGTACAAATTCGACTAAAGGGGCTCCAGCCGTGAATTGTATCGTAACCAATGATCAAACCAATAGTTCTTACCGTAATAAAAATATATTTTACATTTCAAAAGAGTAGGCACACTCCCTTTAAAAAGATAAAAACTACACAATCACACACATCCCTCCAGTTTACATTTAAGTTTGCCTATTAAATCAGCCTCTTTCAGGTAACAGAATAAGGCATCAGTTACAGTGTCATTGTCGTTTCCTAACACAAACAGTCCAGCGTCGCCAGATTGAAAGTTACACCAAGAAATTGGCATGAGGCTATCAGCTTTTGCCTAGCCATGTTATATTTCCGGTACTCGAACAACAGTTGTGGCACTTTCACTTCACATTGGTACCAAGCAGTGGTGTACCCAGGATTTGCTTCAGGAGTGGCAATTTTCGTTAGGGGGGGTGCATAAGGTACCCCCACTAAAAAACGGCTCCCATTTGGAATCCGCTATAATAACTTCGAGTATTTGTTGGGCTCAAAAACTGAATCTCCTAAACGGCGCAAAAAATTGAGTCGTATACGCTGTATATGCATTTTCACCCATGCGTCGCATTGCATATGGTGCGGAACTCTGAAAATGTTATTGTGCGTTTAAAAGTGCGGTATGAAAACTGCTAAAGCAAACTGCTTTGCCCAATCGTATAGGAAAGCAGCAACATAACACAAATGCGCCGAGAAACATCACGATTTCTTACCTGTATTTAATATGATATGTAGTTAAAATGCGACACGCGAAAATTGTAAATTATATTCCCTAGACAAGTGCAGTCTTATTGTTGAAATGCCCAGGGGCCCTTCAGATCGTCTAGAAGCCCCTCCGACCTTTTCAAGTTCAACGCCCTTCCGACCTGTTCAGGGTCGGAAGCCCTTTCCGACCACTCTACAACATCATCTACATCTACATCATCACATCAACAACACCTCATCTCTGCGGGACCGGGCGCGCGGTATGCACTGCGCTGCCCGGCCCGCGTAGATAAATGAACGCCGGAGCCCCCCGCCGTAACGCGACGGGCGGGGGTACTCGAGAACGTGGTGCTCGGGGCCCCAGGGGCCGGACACAGCCGCAAGCGAGAACGCCGCTAGCGATATAACTGCCGAGTCCGAAGCCCCACCTGAACAAATCGTCAGCTGGAACGCGAGGGACTCCGGACTAAGCCTGCCCGGAGTCGGACGCTGGCTCTCGACGCGAAAGGTTGGACATCGTAAGCGGTACAAGAAGCTCAGCTGGCTGGCAAGAACATCAACGTCCCGGGGTACCACGTAGCGCGGTCCTCTCGGGAGGGCGCGCGGCAACGGGAGGAAGGTCCCTGCAAAGGAGGAGAAGTCGTGATCCTCTCCGTAAAGCGGCATCGAACTCGTCCCCGTGAACGCCAGTCTCCCATTTCTGCCGGAAGACGACACCAAGCTGAAATGGTGCGGCGGTACGGGCTTCACCGCGCACGCCCATCTACCTCTAGTACTTTCCATCTGTCACTACCTGGACATCTATAACATCTACGACCACCGATTCGAAACCACAGAACGGACGAGAAGAGTCGACCCGCTTCGACCCGACGCCTTCCCGACCTCGGACGCACGCTGATCCTGCCGACATCAACGCGCACCACCCGTCATGGGATGTTTCTTGTTTGGACCCTGACGAGGTGGGGCGCAAAGTCCACGACTGGATGGTCTCGTCCGAGTGGGCGGCTCTGAACTCGGGAGCGCCGACTCGCGCGGGCTATGGAGAGGGGTCGCGCCTCACTGCGCCGGACGTGGCGTTGGCCCACCGGGACCTCGCGCGGCGCTGCACCTGGACCACTGGTGAGGACCTGGGGAGCGATCCACTCCCCCCCGGATCCACAAGATTCAATTTCACACAGCGACATGCGCGACTGGCGTAGTTTCTGTCTTCCGCGGTGAATGACGCGCGGCAAATCTAGGTTACAGCACGCGACGCCGCCCCGGAAAGATGAGCCGGCCTATGACTTCCAGTTGGAAGGGAGCGCAGCAGTGCCCTAGAGCGCCACCGATGACGACATCCAATAACTCTACTTGCCGGCCCCGACCAGACCCGCGGAGCGCCCCAGCCCCGGGTGGCTCTGATCGTACAACCTCCTGCCAGGACAAAGACCCTCAGACAGTGGAGTAAGGGCCCGTGTGCTGGGAAAATCACTGGGGAGGTGGCTCAGAAAGTCATGGAGGCGAGCCGACATCCGTGACGACGAATCGGTCCACCGTGGGGCCGCCGCGCTGCGGATCCTAAGGCCGTGGGCGGGGCGGACCCCGACCTTGGTGACCGCTGTGAGGAGCGACTCCGTCGTTTCATTGCAAGACCCGGCCGAGCTCCGGCGGGAACCCCTCGGAGGTGGCACGCGCCGGAGGACGTTGGAAGGAGAACTATTAGCGTACGAGCGGCGGGAAGGCGGCAGGATAGAGAGGCGCGAAGGAAAGCGTTCCGAGAGTTCGCTGATGGCTGTGGGAGACTGAACAAACCGGCGGCCTTCGGTTGCGAGTTCTCATGCAGTATCCTCAAGAAGATCGATGCGAGGCGCGCCCAGGATGCCCGACATCCGCGCCTTTGCCCCGGCCAGGCAGTAAAAACGGGAACCGTGGCCAGCTGCCGTGGAGGACCGTAGCCGGATACATTAGCGAGCTTTCATCAGCAGCTACGCCAAGGTCTAGCAAGAATGGTGCGCCTCCGTCACCGAGGACCGGGCGTCAAAGCGGACATCTCTCGTGCGCGACGCCGAGTCCGTCCATGCGCGATGCCGCGAGAGAACAACAAAACCGACGGCATTGTCAGCCCTTTCCAGACAGAAAACTGGCCGCGTGCAGCTCAACGAGGCTGAAGACGAGGAGGCACGGGCCGGACGACATGTGAACGAGAACACCTTCTGCACCTGGGTCGCCGTGGCGCAAGATTGCCGTTCCTCACCCTCATCAACCGTTCTTGGGAGTGCGCGACAATGTCCATTCGTCCTGGAGAAGAGCCATCATTCATTCCCATCCGAAGGAACGGCAAGGAACCTGGAAGTCGTCGTTGGTGGGATGAACTATCCGCCCGTTATCTCCCCTGACCATGATCAGCCCCTGGCGAAACTAGGCAAGCGCGGCCCTGGGTGCGTCAGTGCGAGAAACTGACCTAAACAATTACCACACGAGACCTCACCCACCCAAAGAACGCAATAGAAAGGTTCCTCCCACGCAAAGAGGTCGGCATTTTCAGGACGCGGTGGTCCCTGGGGAATCCTCGCTGGTCGGAGTGCAGTGCTAAGAGAGCCTCGCTCCCGCACTGTTGCTCTTCAGATTCCACGACCCTATTTCTAAAAGGCGACTGGCGTTTGGAAATACCGCGTCCGCCCCCGACATTCCCCCGCTCGCCCAACCAAAGAGGCCGGCCCGCTGGGGACGTGAAACAACTGCCGCCACAAGTTGCGTCCTTGCTGGCGCCTATCGATTTCAGTCGTGCTCTAACGACACGATGTAGTATTGCCGAGGCCCACCGGAGACCGGCCACTTAATAATGCTCTACTCCAAGCTTTTCCTGCATGCCCATCTGGCACCGGGTGCATCCGGCCAGCTGGGTGTGTTCAAGGCCTTACCGTCCGCAAGAAGGGACGGCCGCTCAGGCCCGGGGCCTGTGGCCAAGGTCAACGTTAGCGCGAAGCTCCGGAGCGCCCCTTCCGCGTCAGGCCTCCTCCACCAGGGCTCCCGCATGGTTGCGGTCTGGCGCCCCAACCCTCTTCCACTCGTGTGGTCCGCTGACCCTCATCGAGGAACTGCGGCCGCAGGTCCCGGCCGGACGTTCCGTCTACGCTCTACCGCGGACGACACGGCGACCTTCTGAGCGCCTGGAGGCGGAACCATGGAGATGGCGAAGGCCAGAGTCACAAGCAGCGCGGCCTCGACGGACTCTGGCTCGCTGGCGGCCGCTGGAAAATGCAAAATGCAGGTCCACAAGAACCCAAGGCGCTCCAGGGTATGCTCTCCCAGTGGAGCCGAAGACGCCAGAGACTTTCACCCATTCAAGTCGACGGGACTGAGTTAAAGGCAAGAGATGGACCTTCACCTTGGAACGAAACTTGCCTCGGTCGTCACGTTGAACAGACTTCTACACGTTTGAGTGAGCAAGGCTTGCGCTCCGGGCTGAGGAGGAAGGTGAAGGGCCCGCGTCCGCTGGGCTGTCATACTCCGTACCATGACGGCTGTACGGTTGGCTCGTGGGGGACATACAGGGGTAGCCTCCACTCGAGGAAAATGCCGTCGGCGAACGGCTACGTGCGCGGGCTCTGGGCACGCGGGCACGACCGGACCCGCGGGAAACGGATCACGGGGGCTCCCTGCGACAGTCGCCCGGACACGTTCGAGCAGCTGGAACCGAGAGGTTAGCGGCGCGGCGGCCAGAGTGAATCAACTGGCGCGCCGTCGTGCTCAACGCCGGTAGGCTCCGCTCATCGCGCAAGACTCACGGCCGGGTCTCCACGACCCGCCCGGGGCCAGCTAACAGGGCCGCAACCAAAGGCTGTTGCTTCGCGGACGCAGCCATGTCTGGAACACGGGTGTGCACGGCCCAAGGGGTCTCACTGCCACCAGAACGACCCGCTGCGCCCTCCACGCATTGCAGAAAGCAGGACCCACCCCGAGCCTGATCTCGACCACCGGGTGGCGATTTGGCTCGGCGCGCAGCCTTGCGTCTTCTCTCCGCGCGAATCGCCCGGACGTCCCGGTTCGAGGAGCGGCCTGCCACGTGCCCACGATCCCCCCGCTGGACCATCCATGACCGCATCACAGTGTGCGATCCGCGAATTTTGGGCCCGGGGGCCTGGTTCCCATCGCGACGCTAACCGGGAGCGACCAGGCGGCCGAGGAGACCGCCGCAGGCTCAACCTGGCCACCTGCCCACTGACGCACCTGATATTGAGCGACGGCTCGGCGGTATGGAGTAGGTGTCTGAATGGAGGAGGGGTAGTCGCTGCTGACCTCAGCGTCCGCGGGGAAGCGGCCGGGACTCAGGGTTCGCCGCCAATCGTGGGACCTGTGCTACCCTAGTACTCGGGGCCGAGCGGAGTGGCCATAGAAGCTACGGGAGCGGCGTAGGAAGAGGTGAGCGCTGCCGCTAGCAGGCCAGGAGAGACCAAGCTGCAGGCCCTGGTGGGTGCTCTGTACGAGGAACTGCCCAGGCGGCCTTGTCGAGCAACTGGCCAGCGGAGCGGGGTCCCAGAAAGACCACCCGATGGAAGCCGCGATCTGATGCTCTGCACAACATGCCTGGCAATCCGTCTCCGCAACCCCGAGGAACAGACCAGCTCAAGTTCAGAATGCTACAACCAGTGGGTCCCTGCACAACTGTGGGTCCCCAAATACCGGGGATAGATGAGACGGCGGACTGTGCCTGGGCCAGCCGGGAGGCTGCCAGTCCCATTCCCGCAAAGGGATGCACCAGTAGACGCCCGCACCATCACCAAGGCCGTGGCCCGTGTTGCCACCAGGGCCTGGCGGCGAACCTGGCCGGATAGCCTCTTCAGGCAAATCTGGAGGGACCGGATGCCGAGCCCGGTTCCTTACCTGGCGGGACACGAACCGGAGGTGGCGGCCGTGGATGTACACACAGTTCGTGCCCAGCTCGGGCCACTGGGCCTGAATCACACCCGACCGGTCGAAACGCCAGCATCTCCCCACCGCATTCGGCTGTCTCCGGCGCCGCGTGTCCGGTGTCCGGCCAAGAGGCTGCCAGCGGCACCTCCCTGCGTATGTTGCCCCTCCGAGAACGCCAGACCCGGCGCGCGAACCACCCAGAGAGATCCGTGCTGCTCCGGTAAGCCCAAACGAGGGTCGCGAGCCCCCCGCCGCGTTACGCCTCCGTAGACACTCACGTCTCTGGGACCACAACGACTCTACACCCGTCGACGCCGACCGACAGCTGCGGGGACGGGGACACCTGTCGTGGCTGCGGCCTTGGCCCGTGGCTTTCATGCGCCAATCTGAGCCCTTAGGCTGACGGCGCAGGACCACATGAGCAACGTCCGGGAGGGACACCAATAACCCACAAAACCCACAACAACACAACAAACCTGTTCAGGGGACTCAGTCTGGATCACGAAAAGGACATGAGCGGACACGTGAATGAAAGGTGATATAGATTAAGAATACAAAGACGACTTCTCACCACGAAGACTAAACACCAAAACCTGCATTCAAAAACTCAGGAGCCTTTCCGGGTAGTTAACCGAAACACACTATGCACACCCGTTCTTTAATCGATTTGAAGAACGGGTGTTCACAATTATTACACTAGAGAAGACGTACAACACGCCATTAAAATCCTTAATAATAAGTTTTGCATAATGATGTAGCCAAGATAACCGCTCACCTACTTTAGCTACTCATGGGCAACACCTCATTCACGGTCCACTAAGTCCGGTCGTCTACGTGCTTTGTGACACTATCCGTTTGAACCCAGGACAGACCCACCAAGTTGCTGGGGACCCTCCGACCAAGCCGCCTTCTTCCGAATAGTTGCATACACAACGCGCCCTACCAATTCCGCCGGACGCTAGGTACCCTCTCAGCTTCGCCCCTGGATCCAAGCCAGCCCAGCGTGTGCGGAGTGGAAAATTCAGCCTAAAAATAACTATAGAGAGTGGAAAAATCAGCCTAAAATCACCATAGAGTGACAAGGTCAGCCTAAAAAAGGCGATTGATGTACTCGGCTTTTTAAAAACTCAGCCATCAAAATCAGCTGTTACAAATAGTAATAGTTTAACTATTTTTTTCCTTTACGGGTCAATATTAGCATTATTAATATCAGTGTTAGCATAGGCGTAGGAGCCGGGGGGCAGGGAGCAACTGCCCCCTCGACTTTTTGAGCGGGGGGCAACGTCCCCCCCCCAACTTTTGAGTATCAATACCTGGTCCAAAATTACGAGGCATAGCCCAGGACCACCTGGGAACGGGTCGGATCCGATCCCCATCGGTTTTTCCTAAATAACTTCCGAAGCGTGACAGATATCGATGTAAAATGTGGTATACCTTCGGCCTTCGCGTACATCAATTTTACGTTATCTATGAAAAAATTAGCAGTTGCGTCGATCAAAATGAGATATACCGATTTTAGTGACGTCAGTAGGTACATAACATTTTTGGTCGAAAATAGCTAAATGTTGGAAAAATTGAAAGCAATTAAGTTTTGAAGCAAATTGCAAATATATAACTTTAACATGTGAAATGACAAGTTCTACAAAATGGCTATCTCGGATTTTCAAGAAAATGTTTTTTGACCCCAAAATTGTAAAAAAGAAGAGATACTTTTTTTTTTTATTTTTTTTACCCCCCCCCCCAACTTAAATTGAGTTCCTACGCCCCTGAGTGTTAGGGTTATAGTTTCTCAATACATCTTGATTTAGTGAGTGGAAAATTCACAGAAAAACTTGGGAAAAAGAGTGGGAAAATATTGCGCACAGGGTGTCGTTTTCCACCCAAATTGTAAAATCCTAGGACACTGCTTCCTGTCCAGGGGCCCATCCAGTCTCGCTAGAAACATCCAGCACGTTTAGGGGCCCTTCCGACCGGTCCAGGGACCCTTTCGGTCTAGCCAGGGGTCCCTCTGACTTGCTCAGGAGTCCCTCCAATCTGCCCGGTGACTCTTCTGGTCGGACTGTGCTGGCCTCCATGCTGGCGAGGGGTAGATTTGGCATCATCTGAGTCCCTTTGTACCTGCCCAGGGACCCTTTAGTTCTGGTCAGGGGCCCCTTCGATTTGCACAAAGAACCTTTGAACTTATCAGGGGCCCTCTGGTTTGTCCAGGGGCCCTACAGCCTGGTCAGGGGCCCTTTCTAGCTGGCCAGGGACTGCACTGCAGCTGCTTTTTCGCCCTGCGACATGCTCAGGGGCCTCTCCTACCTGCCAGGGGTCCCTCTGTGCTGGCTAGAGGTCATTCGACGTAATCAGGGGCCCTCTGACCTGCTCACTGCTCAGGGGCCCTTTCGGTCTGGTCAGGGGCCCCTTTGACATGCACAGGGGTCCTTCGAACTTCTCAAGTGCCCTCTGGTCTGTCCAGGGACCCTCCAGCATTTTAAGGGGCCCTTCCTATCTGGCAAGGGACTACGCTTTCTGTTTTGTCGCCTTGCCGATATGCTCAGGGGCCTATCCGACCTGCCGAGGGGCCTCTCTGTGCTGACTAGGTGCCCATTTGACGTGTTCAGGGGCCCTCTGACCCGCTCGGGGACCTTTTGGCTTGTCCAGGCGCCCCTCTGACTTGCAAAGGGCTCTTTTGAACGTGCACGGGCCCTCTGATCTTCAGATAGGGCCCTGATGCCCAGTGGCGGATCCAGAGGGGGGCAGGGGAATGACCCCCGCCCCTTGAGCGTCGAAGGGGCACAATGGCCCGTGGGTCCCCATAGGCGATCGAAGTGTCTCGAAACGAATTTCACTCGCTTTCAAACAGTGCAAGTAAAGTAGTAGTAAAACAACAAAACGCAAGGCCTGAGAGGGCACTCCTGCCGCCTGAGGGGGCACTCTGGCCGCCTGAGGGGGCACTCTGGCCGCCTGAGGGGGCACTCTGGCCGCCTGAGGGGGCACCCTGGCCGCCTAAGAGGCACTGAGGCCGCCTGAGAGGGTGCTCTGGGCGCCTGAGGGGGCACTCTTGCCGTCTGAGGGGGTACTCTGACCGCCTGAAGGGGCACTCTGGCCCTGAGAGGGCACTTTGGCCACTGGGGGGGGGGGGCACTCTGTGCTTTAAGCTCTAATATGCCCATATTAGGCCCTATTTCCAAAGGGGCACGCACGGACCTTCAGGGGGGGGGGGTAATTGCCCCTTTTGCCCCCTTCGGTACGCCTATGGTACCAAGGTTGGCAAATTTGAGCCAGGGCCTGGTTTAAACCGGTTTAAACCATGGTTTAAACCGGCTGACTTGAATCAATTTAAGCCATCCTGGTTTGTATTAAGTGGCTTGTATTGTTTGTTTATAATAAAAGCCACTTACGTTAGCTTGCCGTTAAATCAATATAATATGTAATCTGTATATTGATCACATTGGGTAAGTAGTCAATTATTTACAATCAATGATCAATCTTGAAAGTTAAAATCAAGTTCAAAATATTGCTCGTTTTACAACCGACAATAATTTATCTGAACTGAAGTCATCTGAAAAATATGAATACATTTTAGGGAAATTTTGTTCTAGTTATCAGATTCGGCAATCACAAGCTAATTCCTCAGCTTCCTTGCCAGCTGCCATGCTAGTCATCACAGCACAAGTTAATATTCAGCTTCCTTCTTGTGCGTGATAAAGAAAACACTAACGTGAGTGACACGTCCTGTTTGTGCTAGCTGCTGCCACCAAATGAGTAAGACCTTTAATTCTGCGCACACTACTATGTCTCGAAAACTTTCTGATTGAAACAATAACTTAAATTTGTTGTTAGTTACAGTCGTATTGAATGAGTTAACATCAATTTAATTAGTATGAAAATAAATGTTTTCATGCATTATACCTACATTAAAACATTAGTTACATGTGTTGAATGTCAATTACATATTCTGACCCTAGTGAATCCTGAATTGATGCTGAATTGAAGCCGGCTTTTATTGATTTAGGCCTGTTTGAACCGGCTTAAATGAATAAAAGCCGCTGGTGGGCCTAAATTCAATTTAAGCCGGCTTTTTCCAACCCTGATTGGCACACATAACAAATAGGACTTGGCTGGCGATCAATTACATGTGAGTGTGTCAAGGCTGTGTGACCCAGCCGCAACCTAGCTAGAGCAATCTTCTCTCGATGATTTCCACGCACACTCGACTTCCATGTCTCTGTTTTTAGTTTGATAGTCTTCAGTAGGGTAGGCCGGTAGTCCTGCCACTGCTTGGCGAATAATTATTTCGTGCACCGGTTTACCGGGGGAACAATTCCCGATGTTCCTCGTTCATCTGTGTCACGTTTGTTTTGTATGGGCCATTCTTACCCAGTAATCGGCTCGTTCGTTACCCAGGAGCCCGTTATGCCCGGGGATCCAAACAAAGATACACCTCAGGTCTGTCTCTTCGCATTCGTGGTGTAGTACCAGCATTTCTATCATGTTGGGATGTTCGCGATTTTGACCCAGAAAGTGGCGTGCTCTAACAGCTGGCTGTGAATCGGAAAATTTCAGAGTTTTCTGAATCTGGTGTTGGTAAATGTACTTAACCGCCTCTAATCGCGAACAGCTCAGCAGAATAGACGGACAATGCCCCGGTCCGTCTGTGCGAGAAAAAGGCGTTATTCACTGTGAATGCACAACTGACAGACCTATCATGATTCATCCTTGGAACCGTCTGTGCAGAACTGTCTGTAGTCCGGATATTGAGCTATTACTTCCTGGAAAGCCTCATGTATGTCTGTCGCTGTCATTTTTCGTTTTGAGTCTTGCGTCAGGAGCATTTTTGTTTCGATTTTATGCAAGGTCCATGGTGGTGTTGTTCCTTCTATTTTCCCCATCACTGCAGGGGGCTCATACCCCATCTGTTGAAACATATGTTTGATTCGGTATCTATTGGAAAACCTGAAACTGGTGAATGGATGATCTTGACATTCAATAGCAGAAGACAATTTTGTGTACAAACTTTTAGCTGCCATGTCATAATTCATTTTGTAAATGTAAACAACACGCGCCCCACGCGTATTTCGGTTTCCCGCATTATAATTGCCACCGGCTATACTTATGGGGACATAAGTCAGTCAACACTCAACACCCAACAATATTTTGAGAAAAAAATGGCATCGTCAATGCTCGGTTCTCCAGTATATCCTATGTCGTTGTTTTTGTGTGTGTGTTTTAACATTCGGAAATTTTGATTTCGTGAAAAAAAAGTTGTTTTTGGAAAAAATCAGAAAACTCGAAATTGTTTTAAAATATTATAAACCGGAAGAGATATTGGAGAATGTAATACGGACAATGCCCAATACAATTTTCAAAACATTATCTATATTTTTGACCGACTTATGTCTCCTTAAGTACTACCTGGAGGAAATTAGAATGCGGGAAACCAAAATACAAAATACACTGGGGTATTTACTCCAACACGCTGGGGAGGGGAGGGGGAGGACATATTATTCCCCGTCGTTATCTTCCGAATCAATAACCGCATCGAGTCACGCAAGGCGGCAATCAAATGCTCCCAGTGAGACGCTTCTAAAACATACGCCAAGTTTTCACAAATAAGAACACGTGTCGGGTCAGCGTCAGGTCAAAGATCAACACGTTTTGTTTTGTAGGGGGGGGGGTATACTTCCATCCAAATTCCAAAGCCTTAGATTGAGACTATTATCGCTCAAAGTACTCTCAAAGGTATAATGCATGTCTCATATACGCAGGGATGTGGATTTATATTTTTTTGGGGTGCTATGACACTCCCAATATTGATTTTAGCACCCCCAATAATGCTTCGGAACCCCCAATGTGCTGATGCTGTATTCAGTGGCGTATGCATCCAACGGGGGGTACTACAGTCCTTAGGAGCCCTTCCCCTTGCGCTGTTCGTGGTCCCCCGTACGTTCAGCTTCGTCACGCACGTCTATAAATAGCCGGTACACGGCCGTGGTGCGCGGGGCGACCGACGCGTCGGCGTCCGGTTGGTGTCGTCGGTACACTCCTCCTCTCCCTCTCTCCCCCTCTTCCCCGGCCGGGCGGGCGGTCTTCTGCGCCGACCGCCGGCCGCTGCCAGTGCGGCGACCGGTGCCGAGTCCGATGGTGACGCCGTGCCGAGTCCTATGGTGACGCCGTGACGAGTCCGATGGTGACGCCGTGCCGAGTCCGATGGTGACGCCGTGCCGAGTCCGATGGTGACGCCGTGATGGACGCTGAGCGGACGGTGGACGCGGCGGGCCGGACCAGGAGGACGGCATGACACGGGACTGGCACTGTGGGCCGCCAAACGGACCCCCTGTCAGTGGACAGATCTCGCAGGGACGCGTAGTGGCACAATGAGTGGTCGGTAGTGTGGACCGTCTTTGTCGTGTTTCTGGTGTGATAACGATGTGCCAAAGACTGTGCCAAACTGATGTGTGGTATATGGGTATCATACGCATATGAGCTTTCATTTTATAGTGATGGTGTAAGGGTTACTCGCGTTTATCGTAACATTATCAGTTGAGTTAAATGAGTAGTTTTCCGTATGTACATTGGCGACTTCCCTCAACTACTAGGACTGGCTGGCTCAACCAAAGGACAATATTTAGGTAAGTCAGAATGCGTGCCTAACTCTAAAGAGAATTGCTATCTGAAGTCCGACAAGACACTGACAAAGAGTTGCTTTGTAGTATTTTGCCCGTTGTCGAGCCTTCATGTTCGACGAACTTGTCTCAATTCATGTGTTTATTTGCGATCATTTTCTAAGTTCGATTTATTGGATATTTGGCATTTAGGCGTAAGAGACTTAGTCTGCCCTCAGTTTCGTCTTTTATAAGGTGTTTCCTGGCACCGTTAAATTGGGGCACTTAAGTGCCCCCCCCCCCTGAGATCTCAGAAAGTGTAACATTGCAACTTACGGGGTAGGTAGGTGCTATGATGATCTATATTTGGTGAAATTTTGGTGACCTTAGGTCAATATCTTACAGGTCAAACGAGGTCACGAAGGTCAAATCCAGCCAAATGTCACCATTTTGGTAACTTGACCTCCGTGACGTCACAGGTCACCAGCAATGTGTCTAATGTTGTGTTTGGGGTTAAATATTGACATTGGGTACCGAAAGGCGTTTGAATTGTCGGATCTGACTGTTGGTTCCGAAAATATCGCTTCGCCAACCTCGATTCTGGCCGCCATCTTGGAATTAACATCCATATAAATCAAAATTGTACCGACCGATTTCAATTTTTACTCCAAACGATCCGCTATTGTGT
The DNA here is from genome assembly GCA_014673585.1 of Semibalanus balanoides. NCBI lineage: Eukaryota > Metazoa > Arthropoda > Thecostraca > Balanomorpha > Balanidae > Semibalanus > Semibalanus balanoides. Next base: position 52,220 of record VOPJ01001215.1, read on the forward strand.
TGCAGGAAATGTCGCACAAAAAACACTACCCTGCGCTGCTTCGCTTTCGATATATTCACGAAAAACATGGGGGGGCACAAAAGTGCCCCCCGTGGACCCTCCCAGTGGGGGGCACTTTTGTGCACGTGTTTAGTGACACCCTGAATGGCATGCCTACTTTCAAATGCACATAAATGTTCACAACGGGCGTCCACTATGGTAGTTTGTGATCACGAAGAAGTGCTCCATAACTGCCGTTTAGGTTCCTTGTCATAGTAGAAATGTCTCACAAAATGTCCCATTTTATGGTTTCTAACCCCATAGTGCAAACAAAACGTATCTGTTTAATTTGAAGGTCTCTGTCCCTCTCGGGTCGGATGGGGCAGCCGCCAACCCCGTCCCTCTGTCCCTCTCGGGTCGGATGGGGGCAGCCGCCAACCCCGTCCCTCTGTCCCTCTCGGGTCGGGTCGGGGCAGCCGCCAACCCCGTCCCTCCGTCCCTCTTGGGTCGGATGGGGCAGCCGCCAACCCCGTCCCTCTGTCCCTCTCGGGTCGGGTCGGGCAGCCGCATCGAACCCCGTCCCTCTGTCCCACTCGGATCGGATGGGGCAGCCGCCAACCCCGTCCCTCTGTCCCTCTCGGGTCGGATCGAATCGATCGCCATTGGCGCGGCGTTCGACTCAGCTCCGCGGGAGAGCAGAGCAGAGCGGAGCAGAGCGGGCCCGGCTGGCTGTCATTGATCGACGCTCACCAGATGAGCCGACCCCCCGCCCCCTCCCCATCCTTCCCTCTGCCACCGTACTGCCGGCGGAGCGTGGAGCTCAGCCAGTCACCGGTGGAGGTGGAGGTTCACCCTACGGCCTACACCACACAGCAGTGGTAGACTTTTCACTGCATGACGTGCTCTCAAATAGGATCTGGTCGTGTGCTTTTTTAAACTCATATTTTCATCTTTTTTAAAGTTATTTTACTTGGCAAACAAAAAGGTACGTTATTTGTGATCGAATATTAAATCGTTTGGAAATTTGTATTATAACTACAGTGCTGGTAAGATGAAGTGAAAAGAATACAAATTTCGAGAATTAAATTAGAGCAAAATAATTGGGACCCCAAAAGACCAGAAAATGACCAAAAATTCCCAGGCTGCCACAGTCAGACAGGCTCGCAGCGTTTAAGGAGTTGGCGCTGCCTGCTCCAGCTGCTAAGATCAGGTTTGGGAGGACAATGTTTCCACTGTGGTGTCCATCAATATCATGATCCAGGTGCTAGCCGGGATGTCATGGATCTGGATGGGCCCGATAGACACGTGTGACATGCTTTTTGGTTCTTTTCTAGCCGGGATGTCAGGGCCGGTAGACGTGCGACATTGCTTCTTGGTTCCTTGTTGTCGTGTGGTAATTTGTTGTCCTTTGCCGACTTGTTGGTGACAGTTGCTGTCTTGTTGCCGACTTGTTGGTGCTGGAAACCGGACGATAGAAATAAGACAACAACTTTTCAGGACCAAATATATTTGTTATACCGCACTCGGCAGTTCATCCTCCAAACAGAATCATCGTCCTTGATGCAGGTACTTAGTGAACGTTGAGAACGCATAGGCACATGTACTTAAGTGTTTCGAAAATGTAATTGTCTGTTTTCTATTTTGGTAAAAATTGCGCTCTTTTCCAATCCTAAGTTTGAAGACACCATTTTCCACATAATTGCTACATACCTGCTGAAAATAACAATTGTATCCAACTACTTACAAGCAAACATATTTTACTGCTATCCATGTCAGAATTAATCGACGCTTTATTGACATGACGTTCCCGTCACCAGTGGAGGTGGTATGGTATGACTCCCGTCACCTGTGGAGGTGGTGTGGTATGACTCTCGTCACCAGTGGAAGTGGTGTGGTATAACTCCCGTCACCGGTGGAGGTGGTGTGATATGACTCCCGTCACCAGACACCAGTGGAGGTGGTGTGGTATAACTCCCGTCACCGGTGGAGGTGATGTGGTATGACTCCCGTCACCAGTGGAGGTGGTGTGGTATAACTCCCGTCACCAGTGGAGGTGGTGTGGTATAACTCCCGTCACCGGTGGAGGTGATGTGTTATGACTCCCGTCACCAGTGGAGGTGGTGTGGTATGACTCCCGTCACCAGTGGAGGTGGTGT